>BLKR01007900.1:15000-29404 GCA_011170035.1 Teleogryllus occipitalis
TTAATTGGACATAACCTACAAATCTTGGCCATGAATCTAGCTCAAAGTTATTGTAATGTAAATTGTAAAATTCCTCTAAAAGCTTATGCCGAACAAGATAAACAATTATTTCGTTTTACATAATCGGTTTGAATCCTTTCAATTCAAATTCTAATGTTGTTAAGTGGATATAGAATTCAATTACTTTCAAACTCATTATTCACCTATTAAAAAAGTTTAAGTTATTTGATTAGTTTTTAATACTCGATTAAGCATTGCAAATTCGTATTAAATTGTAAAGAAATAATATTTATTATGTTGCCAATTCATTGAAATAATTTTAATAGCCTTGAAGTGTCATTAATGGCAATTAGATATTGTAGAATTAATTGTTGTGTAGTATTCCCATATGTTATAAGTGTACAGAATTTTGATTAGTGTATTTAAATTGAGACTAAAGCCTATCATGTTCTGTAAATAATTGAACCAAATAATAATGCATTCCTAAAAAAAATGCTGTAAAACACTTTCTATTTTTTATTTTTTAATAATTATCACTTTAATTATATTTTCAAATACTATTGTATTAATTTTATTTTTCTGTTAGTTTTGGCACAGGTGATGGAAATTGGTCATCGAAACAGGTTCATCGATGCAGGTATTCATGGATATTGTTAATTCTAAATGGCTATTGCATTCTATAACAAGATCATGAAGATGTATTTGAAGGTGATGCCAATATACATTTTGCTAATTTTGCAAGCATCATGGACTTTTGTGTTTTCATTCGTATTTAACATTCACAAAATGTGTATACATTAATGGTTCAATTATTTTAGTGTGTATCATTTTTGACCAGGCAAGTTATTTTAAAATTCTCATTAGATAATATAACTTGTATTATAATTTCGTTATAGTTTCAATGTGTACTATTTAGTAGTGCTCTCAGAATGACTACAAATGAGTATGAGTAATATAAAAAATTCACATTCCCACTAGAAAAGTGTCATTAACTTGAAAATGCTGGTTTTTCAGGACATTGTTTTACAACTAGAGTTCTGAATCAAGTTCATGGAGTGTGACAATTTGTAATTTTCTTTTGAAAGATTATTAATTTTTACTTTGGTTTCCAAGGAAAAAAGGTTTCAAGTTTTTCATAATTTAGGGTTCTCCACAGTGTGCTGTTTGTGGCAAATAGTAAGGATAACACTGCATTCTCAAACATGCAATGATTTTGGCTATTATTCATCTTCAAAATTGCCAGAGAAAAATATCTCAGATTGTGTTGATGATTCTTGGGGAAAGAAATGTCATTACTGTTGTAATAGTGTTGACCTTGATAATTTTCTGAAACATTTCCCTTGCCAAGCGAATAAAATACTTTCCTCTTGAAATAAAACAATTCAATATTACTAGACATGATTCTCGTGCCCTTTAAAATGCTAAAACCTGCATACATATGCCAAATAAAATTTGACAAAACATACACAATCAAATTTTAGCTTGGTATTTTTTTTCATTGTCATTTGAAACAGGAACACTAAACAATTTTTCAAAATTTTACTCAGTCAAATTCATCCTTTTGTGAGAAATGAATCTTTTTGAACATTCTACTACATCACCAGATGTAATTGGAGCATATTTGTAAGATGAAATCTGAGCCAATATCAGATCAAATTCTGCATTTTCTGCTCTTGAATCACAATTTTTTTATCTTTAAATTTCATAGAAATTTTAAATTGAATTTGAATTTATTGGTTTTTATAATTTTTCCTCAGCAGTCACACTGGCATGTCCAAACACAAATTTCAAAGACATTGTAATATCTTCAACAATATTTAATGACTTCAATAGAGGTAATCCTGCTGTTTTCAATTTCTGAATTGGTATAGGCAATTTTACAAAATTTAATTAAATATGCATTTTTATTTTATTTTTTTATATACATGGTTTTATAACATATTTTATATAATTTTTTTGCATGCATGCAAGCAGACTGAGTCTGCACCTAATTATTTTCCCTTCCATTGTATCACTGTCAGTTACCAGTGATACTGAGTAGTGATCTTTGTGTGTGTGAAATTAATCAATAGTATTCAAAGAATATAATCCTAAATTTAGAAAGCAATCCAGAAAAGTATGCATTTAAAAAATAACTTGCCAAATTTAAAAGTTACTTCAGAACTGGTTATTAATTTGCTAAGAAAACATTATTTGACTCATCCAATAAAATGAAGGCCAAGCATTTTGTCCCACGCTAAAGTGATGAGTCTTCTCCCACCTTACACAATACTAAAATTATGATTTATCCCGACCTCTCACTATATTTATTTGCTGTTATTGAGTGCACTTTCTTCTCTATAATTTTTTATTGTTGCATTCAGGTGATAATAACAATAGTTATGACATTAACTTGTTGGGAGTGTAGGATTTGTAAATGCAGGCCCATGAGCTTCTTCATTGTCAAATGGGCAACGAGGTTTCTAAGCAATGAGATTGATTCAAATTGCAGACACAGCAGGTAAATCAATCCTGGGCAATACATTTTAATTCCACTTTTTAAATTAATTTAACTAATTTTATTTTATTTTATAGATTGTGTGTACATTTAGATTACAGAAATTGAAATAACAGAAGTACAAAATATAAATGTGATTTATGTTGGTGATTTCTTCCACATACTTTTTTGATTTTAACAGTATGTAAACTATTTATGAATTCATTGTAATTGTAAACTAAGTGTTAATTTTATGTAGATGAATTTTGTGCTAGTGAATGCACGAACCCTAAGTATAATGAAGGGACTAATAGAATTGAACTTTTAATAACCAAAATTAATATAAACATAAAACAAGAATATTAAATTTGTAAAATGAAAGGTTAAAAGAAATAAACAACAAATACATTCGAAAATAATTTTCAGCCGCATATTTAGCCATAATTTAAATAAATCTTGGCGTTTTTATAAAATAAATGTGAATTAAATTTGTTTTTTGGGGATCAGTAATAAAAGTTGCTATTTAAATGTACTTGTGAAACAGTTTTAAAATAGTTTTGAAACAGTTATAAAACGTTTTTAAAATAATTTTGTAACAGTTATAAAATATTTTTGAAATAATTACTAATGACTGTAAACATGTTCTTAGTCTCCTTGTGTATTTAATCCACCTGATCACATAAATGGTTAAGTGGTACATCAATGTTTCATTATCATTTGTTAGCTATTAAGTTTATGTCAATATATTTCATTCTATTGTGAGTTATGTTATATTTTACACAAATTTTACTTTACTAAATAAATATTTTAATGTTAAATTCTAATATTTTATTTTTAGGTACAGTACTGCAAACATAAATTGATCGCGGCTGTCTGCGGCTAAGTTCAGCTTTTGCACGGCTTGGACAGCCCTTGTCATGACGAAACGTCGCAGGCGGAGCCTCACAAACCATCGTAGCCAATCTCAACGCAGGGGGGAGTGCCCTAACAAAATTACGTCGTACAAAATGGCGGGCGCCGCCAGTTCAGATGTGGAAGTATTTTCAAATAAAAAATACATGAAAGAAACACTTGTATGAACATGAAAGTAAATGCATTGAAATATATATGAACTCATAGCACTTAACCACTGTTAACACAATTCTTTTTGAAGAAATTACATTGATATCAGATAAAATAACACTAATTTTAGAACAATTACGTTCTTATAGATATTTAAATTCCAATATTCTTGTCCAAACACAATTTATGAACTTTATCAAATGACCAGTTTACTACAGAATTTTGCGATAAGAAAAACGATTATAATTGCATATTTTCAATTGTTCATATGTATATTACATTTGCGAAAATGCAAAATACTGTCTTTCTCGAATAGTTAGGACTTCTCGGGAACCATTTCAATAAAAGAAAGTAAAATTCGAAGACCAGCTGTATATCTATATATTTAAAAAAATAAGGTATTCTGCCATGGCTTCGTTTAGAGCTTCTACTGAACCGATTGTAATATTTTTTTCCTTTAAATGAAAGAACGTGATCTCTAGATGTGTTATCAGATACTGTTAGTGTTGATTCAGCAACATTTACGGTGTAAATTAATTAATTAAATCATTCTTTAATAGTACGCTTATCAATAGTCAATTGTTTTCTTCCAAAGCTGCTTCGTGGTGGCGCTGCTTGATGTTTTGTTTTGATTGTTGAGATTTGTTTACAATTCTTCAAGGTTTTGTTTCAGTGTAATAATTGCATTATGGCGTTGACAGTTTGCATGTATTTGCTTTTGTGGTGTATTTTGTAGAGAACATTCGGACAGTGGGTTTTGCTCGGTTGTACTTAAGTTAGTGAAGTTGTACACAGGTTATGTCGATCGTTGCCCACGCGCCCGTAAAAACGCAAACGTACATTAAGTGGACGCAGGGAAAGAGAAAGTCAACGTAGAAGTCGCGTTAGTGAGGTCATTTCGTTCTCTGTTGGGTCGTCTATGAAATGTCAGTTTTGTTCTGCTTTGCACTTCCCATGTGAGAGAAATTCTGCAAACGACTTTACTCTGTTTTGCTTAAATGGGAAAATAAGTTTACCTTCGAGCAATATGCCAGAAGAAATCAAAGTTGTTTATAAATGATGACACATCAAAAACCTTTAGAAATAATATTCGTCAGTATAATAGTGCTCTTTCTTTTGTGTCATTTGGTGCTGATAATGCATTGCCACCTGGTCATGGGCCATACATGTTCAAAATTTTGGAAACTCCACGTCACAAAATATCTTCGTTATACTCTGAAGATATTATTTATATATATGCTTATTTATCCTTGAAAATCGATTTTATTACATGGGAGTTTTTTTGTTTTTTTTTCTCCCTTTCAAAATTCAAAATTTATTGCTTATTTATCCTTGAAAATAGATTTTATTACATGGGAGTTTTTTGTTTTGTTTTTTTCTCCCTTTCAAAATTCAAAACTTAAGTAGTATATGATTTAGTGTAGGGATCACAGAATTTTGAAAATGTGCACACAATTCACTTTTCCCCATAGCCCGTCATACGCAGTTTTTAACTGTTTTTTTGACGTAAATAAATAAATAAATAAATAAATAAATAAATAAATAAATAAAGATCCAAACAACGCAACATATTGTGAACATTAGTCTGGGCACAGTATTTTACATTTATCTCAGATCTCACCGCCAAATTTTGACGGGTTCTCACTAGTTTATCATTAAAGTAACAATTAAACTAGATATTAAGCAATTAATTTGCATCTCATGTCAAAATTGTTATTTTGCTATCATCAAATCAGGGACAGTTTGGGGACACTCCCCGGCAGGAATAGCGCATATTTCGGAATTGTTTATAAAATTGTTAATTGTTGCAAAATTGTTAATTCGCAGTTTTTGGTTCTGGGACATCAGAAAACCCTTCCCATTTTAAAATTGCAAAATATGGAATTTGTTTATAAATTTTTGAATTTTACAAAAAAAGTATTGCTTTTTTAAAATTGCCTTTAAACGAGATGTAAAATTCCGCAATCCGATTAGCGCTTTCTTTCGTTTTCGAGATACGTAATTGTTTATAAGAAATTAGCATGTCATGACAACCATTTTTTTGGCAGTTCCCACGTTAAGCTTTTCTACAAGCCGTTTTGCAACGGCTCGCTTAGTTTCTCCGGCAAATACATTTGAAGTTCCTAACGGGGTGGAGGGGACAAGCGGCCACAACGCTTGCATTAATTGCCACGAAAATTGTTGCTGGTTAGATATTCCTGGTTTTCAGCTCCTTAATTTTTCATTTTATTCTAAATACTTTAAGTTCCATTTGTTTAACAATTACAGCATAAATTTTAAAATACTACTCGAGTCGGCTACCGAACAATCTTCAACTTGGGAGCAAGAAAGAGTCATCAATTGGCTTCCAGAAATACCTCCCGGTGAAAATTGCGTCCTTCCTCCACACGTTTCAAGGCGAAATAGGCTGAGCTTGTAAGCGTAAATCGTAACACTCGCTTTCCCTCGAGAAAGCCTTTATCCACCTTCTTAGGAAGCCAATTCTTTACATATAAAATTGTGGAAAATTTTTCAAATTAAATATACAAGAAAACAATAATTTTGCATTAATTGTCTTGACGTATAAATATAGACATTAAAGCTTCCGGCTCCTCAGTATTCACACGCTCCAAATACGAAATACATTGTTATAACATTTACAATTTGACTCTAAACAGTGTCTGCTGCCTTTAGAAGCATATAGCATCAGCATGGAATATGCGAAAAAGTAATAATACTATTATAATATTGTATTTACATATGTTTATTTATGGACATTTGTAATTGAAGGAATGTGAACTTACGTATGCAGTTAAGTAAATTTCAATGAATGTGCAAAGTTTGCAAATAAACATGTTTTTAAAATTCAATTATTCCAAGTTCAGAACAATTCCTAGACGCATTCTTTTCCATTCGACACTAACACGCCAATGATTTTTGACACTACCCTCTGAATCTAAGTGGATTGTTTGAGGTCATTGCTTATCGCGTCAAAAATCATGGAAACGTCTTCGAAATACGTATACGCCGAGGTCATCTTCATGAAACACAGAAAATCTCATATGAAAGAATCAGTCGTCATTTCAACAATGAAGCTACTACGACATAATAATCATAATATCCTCAATTTCGTTTACTTTTTGTGTTCTTTCGAGCGTGCTCCGTGTCTCTGAGTAGCAAACATTAACAAAATCGTTAAAATTAAAAGTAACGATTTAGGATGAAGAAGTTCACATCTCCTTATTATTGTTTGTAGAAAGTCATATCAGGTTAGTATTATTGTCAATAAAATTGTAGTTTTATTTAATTTGAAATAACTGCTTGGATATTTTGGGGTTTAATTAAGAAAATATAGCTACCCGAAGTTGACGCTATGAAAAGTAAACATTTCGAGGTTTCCACTACGAGACGTATTTAGTCATCCCTATTCATTCGCTTAGTATACAGCAATCGCCTTCATTTATCATCAATCATGTTACATAGGGTTTCTAATGTTTATATGATACCGGGTGTCCCACCAAATATGGACCACCCCTATAACTTCTAAACGGTTCAGGGTATCGAGTTGAAGTTTTCGCTGAACAATGCAAAATCTTGGGGCAGGAAACATGCTGGTAGAGGAATTCTGTATAATAGTTTTAGTTTTCGAGAAATTTAATCATCTCTGATTTTTTAAATTGAACTATATATTTTTTCATTAGCAATGTTATCATCATGAATATTGGAATAAAATGATTTATCATATGTTAGTATTTTAAGAGTAATTTGAGTATAAAATTAGATTTTTTGGCATCACATTTTCAAGTAAACGGGTAGCCTTTGCAACAGTCGCCGTTTTGGGAAAGTGGCCTTCGCGACGTTGATACTGTTTTGTGAAGAGAGGAGTGTGAGAGGGATGGCCGTGTAGGATGAAGGTGTAATTGCAGCAATTCATGATCTTGACATGAAAAACAAATGAACAAACATCAATTTTAACGATCTGAATGAGAATTTTTTCCCAGTTGTTGATCTGAGTTGAACTTTTCTTCTTCTGAAATTCCAAATCAACGATAATCGAAAAGAACGAAATAAAAAATATCCTAGCGAAAACGATGATGATAATAATAATAATAATAATAATAATAATAATAATAATAATAATAATAATAATAATAATAATAATAATAATAATAATAAAGGTCATTTCTAAATTTACAAAACTCGAACTCAATGCAGAAACAAACTATCACTTTAATATATGGGAAGCGAATGAATTCTTAAAGATTTTCATTGTAATATCTTGACTAATTCATCAAATAATAGATAGGTAGACATTTTCTCTTATTATTCACAGTAACTTAACTTCCTATTTAAACACGTACTACCAGAAGAACAAAGTAATAAAAAACTTGAAAGTTCTATACTCTTGACTACTCTTGACAGTTCTATCAGTGTAACTACCAAATTTTAACAAAAATGCATATCTTCATTCGCTACTGTTCATTCTGATTAGAGAGTTTTTCATTTCATAGCGCCAAGTGCTGCCTCAAACTTGAAAATGCAGAAGACGGAAGTGTACAGTTTTCTTTTCCATTCAAGAACAGCAGTCGTATGGTTGCAAAGTGGACGAGTGATCATTTTAATTAAAAATGACATTTACCAACGAAGTGGTTGGCTTCTTGTTCAGTTTGAAAATGATATTTATTATTATTAACATCTTCTTTACGCTACAAACTTTTTATATCGTTCTTTGGAACGATCAATGTTTTGAAATTTTAGTAGAAGGCAAGTTAAATCCAAATAAATAAATGGAAAATGTCTCCCATTCTGATTGTCAAAATTGGTATTTCTTAGTGTGATGTCTGTGCCATCACCAAGAATTGCTGTAGTTATGCCTCTTATCCCCCACTGCCACCCCTCTCAGTCAAGACGCAACAGTCTAGACGTCGTGATGGCCACCTTCCCCAAAAGCGAGAGTTGCAAGATCTGCTACACGATTACCTGTTTAATTCAAAAACACATGTCAGAAAGCCTAATTTTATACTCAAGTTACTATGAAAATATTAGCAAATGATACATCATTTTAATCCTTTTTTCATGGTCTATCCATTGCTGGTGATAAAAATATATAGTTCCATTTAAAAAATCGAAGATGATTAAATTTCTAGAAAATTAAAAATATTATAGATAATTTCTCTACGGCTCGTTACTTGCCCCATGATTCCGCATTATTCAGCAAACACTTCATTTCGATACCCTGAACCGTTTAGAAGTTGTGGGGGTGATCCATAGTTGGTGGGACCCCCTGTTTATGTAATAACATTACAACTGCATTCTGACGGGCAGGAATTCGGGCTCTGTAATTATTCCTTTTTGCGTGTAACCTACTCTGTGGTGTGTGAAAGTGTATTTATTTATATATTTATTTTTACTTTCTCGTACACATTCGGAGTAACAAAAGTAATATTTAGAGAGGTATATATGTAATGTTGCAGTAAATCAGTGTCGAGAATTTAATGGAATTACACGTTTTGGGGTCTTAAGTTACCAAGAGTGTTGTTATTATATCAAAACGTCCGTCTCTCCGTCCATGTGTCCGCTGGTCTGTCTGTCTGTTTCTCTGTGAACACTAGTGAGTAACTTTTCGTAGAATTTTTGTCAAAACTAATTTTCCATTAACGATCTGGCCCGAATCGAGGCCCTGCTATTTTGAAAATAATTCTTTAAATTTTGGGGTAATTTAGTTGAAGCCCCAGGGGAGCATTTTCAAACTTTTCTTCCAAACGGCTCCAAAGTTTTTCGACCTACATATGTAACCACAGTCGAACATCCGCCAACGTCGGAACTCGAACTCTAGGGCCTCGCGGTCAGTAACGTTACAGGGAAAACTGTAACGATGCCACTGAGCTATCGCAACCTTTGCAACGTGTACTTCAAAACATTGTAAGTCTTTTTCCATACAAAGTTTTAATTTTTCAATATGACAAATATTCCATTGTTTCGTATTATTCGTGCGCATAGTAAATTTAACTTAAAGCTTCCTGCTTGAATCGTGTGTAACAAATCGGACAAATTGTATATTTGAAAAAATTATTACAATACAATTAATTAATTATTACAATTAATACAATGAATATCTATTGAGTGACAAAATGATCTTCCTCTAAAACTGAAAAATGTACCGAAACGAATGTTTGCTATTCTGGCAGTTTTCTGTATACTATTCGTTACTTCTGTGAACGTTGTCAGAAGAATACACTGCGTTAGACGAAAGATAATTATACATATTTCTTTCTTAACGTAATCTGCTCTTCATTATTAGTCTTTCACATAATCTCATGTGCACGTTTCTTAAAATATGAGTGTTTTTTGCAAAAGTTTGAGTTATATGGTGACAATATATATGTTTTCGAACACCACCAATACACATGCTGGAGACTTATTTCCAAGTGCAATCGTTTTCAATACTAAATTTTAAAATACGTTTTATTTAGAATTTTGTCTGAAATAAACAGTAGCTTTTGCGATTTTTCGAAAGAATTTTCTGGCATCAAGAACATTGTAATATTCAAAACACTACATAAGTAACCTGCCGAAGGACAATATCGTAGCGTATTTGGTTGGGTGGCTTCTTCTTGTGCTGAAGATCTCGGGTTCAAATCCTTGCATGCACTACTCATTTTTTATTCTGTACATTAGAGTATGTATCTGACAAATGACTTTGAAATCAGTTGTAGACGTGGAATTTTATATATCGTTTTGCTTTCCAATAATTATATATTTTTTTGTCTCTCAGCCGTGTCTCTGTCGTTTCCTTAAGGTTTATTAGAAGAATGAAGTGTTAGTAGTGTAAAAGTTGTAATATATTACGTAACCGTTACCAATAAAACAAGAAAATAAGACCGTTTTTTTTATTGTTTGTATTGGTAGTCAGATGAATAGAAAGTGAATAACTGCGTCAGTGGTAGGTGCTTTTTTCAATTACATATTTTTGAGAATCGACTAATTACCAGCTGCACTGAAACCCTTATTTTCCGAAAGAAAGCTGTAACGGCTATTCAAGCCAGCGGTGTAATTTTTTCTATCTTAGTTGGGAAGCGATAACCGAGCAAGTGGCAACAGCTCAGAATTTGGCAACAGGGCATTGGACACAGGAGGCCTGTGGCCGCCGCTTGGCCCTTTACTACAAGGATGGTTTCTTCATTGTAGGGAAGAAAGTGAGAGGGAATTATGTGAGCTTATTGCACTCGTCGGTCACAAATCATATGCGACCGCGCCATGTGTCTGCCTGAATTTTGACATTTGCAAACACGTTAGGAACGTATGTTGGCACGGTGTATAAAAAATCTGTTCCTCAATGCTTCTGTGCGAAATTGGTTTTTGATCTGTACGAGAATTCGTAAACGTGTTTTAAATTAAAAATTTTACAAAACAATATGAATATCGTCATCCATTTTTAACATGAATAAAGTAATATATTTACCCAACAGAAACGTGAATTATGAAGACAGAATATTAACAAAAGAATTGGGATCCCTTAGACCAGACTTGTGCATCAATCAAATGTCCAGTAATGAAAATAGGTCGGACATTTAAGCAGTAAATATTCTTATATTTGGTGCCCTCCCTGGTTACTAATGTGGTCACCCTAGAGACGCCACTAGATCATAGCTACCTTAAAACACTAAGAAAGCAAATTCATTCACGTCTTAAATTCCCTAACATTCACTGATCACATATGACCCTGTAGGTCATATGTGGTCAGTTATGGGATTGAAAATAGAAAATGCAGTTTGTCTAATAAAAAAATATTAAACATGCATGTCTGAGAGACCGAAGTTTAATTGACCCTGCGACTACGGCAACGTTGCTGAAATCTATGTTGCAAAGACTAGAGACAATAATCAAAGCAAATGGAATTCATACCCAGTATTAAATAACGTAGTATGTTTTGTTCAACAGCTGTGTACGAAGACTTTTTAAGCTTACAAAAACGGCCATTTTATTTTGTTTCCAAATACCAGAGAGTTGGTAACATTTTGAACTTTTGTAATATAAGGGAATAAAAAGAGTATTCTTAATTTCTAAACTTGATATCTTTATTCTTTCTAACATATCGTTCGTATTAGATTCGTAGAAGTTTCTGCTAGAGTTTTCTAGTTGTTCGCAAGGCCGTCCTTTGGCCTAAGCAACTGCCATGAGTCCCAACTTCAGACGGGGACATAGATAATTGAAATAAAATACAATAGGATCCCCAATAAATTTGTATTACACTCTTAAAGCCCATAAATATGTAAAGACATTTTTTATCATTTTTACTGTTGAAATAGCTTCTTAAATATCGCAGGGTTATTGATAAAAGTGATCAATTCCAAAAATTTGTGGTTTTGGATATAAGGCATTTACAGGTATCTAAAAATCAGTGTACTGTTTTCGATTTTCATAGTATTTATTGTAATGCTACATCTTCTATATTATTATCGTTTTATCATTAGTTTAATTTTTTGTTATTCAATTGGTCAATTTTCGCAAAAAAATTTGCAATTTTTTCAGTTGTGAGAAGACGCTAGAAAAATTCAAACTTTTGCAATTTTTGAAAATCCTGTTAACCGTGAAAATATAACCTATGCCACTTTTATAAGTGTATTTTGCTCTGTTATTACAATAAATTTAAAGAAAAAATTTTGAGCAAAACTTTTGAGAAAATTTCGAGAATGTCCGTGGGGCTTGATCTAAAAACCCCCAAGTTTTAAAGAATGGTTTTCAAAATTTCAAAGCTTCAACTACAGATAGACAGATGTTTCTCTAATTTGAAAAAAATCCTACGCATGGTTTAAGCGCTAGTAGTGTTCACAGACGGACAGACGGCGGGCGTTTCGCTTGCAATTGAGTTTTCGGTATCAAGGACCAACAAAATAGGAATTCTGGCTACATCGCATATAAGAGGACTTTTTTCTCTTAATTAAGCAACTGCATTTATCCACTTTTTCGTTATCAGGATCTGGCAATGAATTTTTTCTGCCGAAAATCCACCGTTTTTTGGCGAAGCATTACATAACTTTCTCTACATTACATATATTACTCCGTATATACGTAGGTATGCAAGAAAGTAAAAATGATATTTCATTAAAATCTGTCTCCTATTTATAATATACTCGTATAACTGTGTTCAGCATGCTCTTAATAATTCACTTCACCACAATAAGAGCATCAGTTAATCCCATACTGCAGTTAAGTGAATCATTTTTATCATCATACGTTTCTGCATCCCACGAAATTTGCTAACACTTGAAAATTAATAATTTGTATTACTGTTTCTTATATTAACTTCATATTATTATATAATAAGTTTGGCTAACGTAAGATAAACAAATGCAAAAGAAAGAAATAAGCATATCTGGCCCAGTTAACCAAACTGTCCTGTATATCAATACAAGTAACTGGAGTTATTTTCTGACGTTAACTATCCACTCCACACAATTTTGCGTAGTGTAACGATTATGGACAATGTACTGAAATTACATATTATAATGTTCTAACCGAAGTGCTAGCGGTACGTTTTTTCGAAATTTTGATTAATAAAAACTAATGGCGGCATGCATGGTAATAGTCTAATTTTTTGATATTACAATTGTTTGGTGATGGAAACACCAGAATAACGTTCGTAAAAAAACTATTAATTTTAACTTACTTTCATTGAGCGAAATAACTTCTTTACCGTGCGATAAGTTAGAACCCTGATGAGTCCCAACGAAAAAAGTACGTCTTAATCCATTTATCGAGTACTTTATGCTAACAAATGAAGCTGAATAATAATGTTATCTTCTAAAATATTTTGATGTTTCGATAGCAGGAAAGTCGACAAATGATGACATTAAGCGACGGTGTTGCGTAATATTCATTTTCCCACTTCCCTGGCAATATTCTGCGTCCGTTTATTTTCTGACTCTCAATTTACAATTAGAGAAAGCGTACCTCCCCATCTCCGTTCTGATAGACAAACATTTTCTTGAGAAACTTCAATAAAATATTTCAATAGTTTTTACTTTTTTAAACTTAATTTAATTAATTTAAATTACTTAATTAATTTAAGTTCATTCACAATTAACTTTGTAATTGCAGAATTACATGAATTCAAAAGGATTGGTAAGGCTGTATTAGTATTTTTTGATATTTTGCGATGAAATAAAAAAAAATAGTTCACGCATTGGTAGTGATGTAAAAAGCCGATAATAATATTATTATATATACCCCCGTTTTTATATATTTATATTATGAGACTTGAGATTGGAAATTATACGTGCAATTTTTCTTCTTGCAGCCGTCGACACTGTCGCTTTTGGGGAAAGTGGCCTTCGCGACCTTTCCCATTCTCGCGAAAGTGCCGGCGCCGCGAAGGCAATCTTCCCCAAATGCGACAATGGCAACGGTTGCTAACAGGAAATCTCGTACATTTAGTTCCAAATCACATGTCTGAAAGTATAATTTTATACTCAATATACTATCAAAATATTAACGTATGTTACATCAATGCATTCGTCTATTTATGATTATCTATCGCTAGTGAAAAAAATATATGGTCCCATTTAAAAAATCAAAGATAATTAATTTTCTCGAAAACTAAAAATATTTCGAATTATATCTCTGCTGCACATTACTTCCCCCATGATTCCGCATTGTTAAGCGAAAACTGCATTTCGATATCGGGAACAGTTTAGAAGTTATGAGGTGGCCCATAGTTGGTGGGACTCTGTATATTTCTATTTATCAGAAAATTTTCATTACGAATTTTTCTATTTTCCAATAAATAAGCGCTTTTTACAACAGTTATTATGTTTTATTTAATAAAAACCTCATGAAAACATTGTTCTCTTTTGTAATTGAGTTTCCCACCTCCCAGGAATGTTT
>BLKR01007901.1:0-29377 GCA_011170035.1 Teleogryllus occipitalis
AGATGCGGACTTTCTCTCCCGATCCCCCTTAGATTTAGATCCTGATTCCGCTGAAGATGATAAGTTCGATTTTTCGGTATTTTCAATTAATGTCTCTGATTGGATTTTGGAACACAATAGAGATCCGTCCCTTGTTAAACTTAAAGAAGGACTAACTGATGATTCTAATTCATCTCATCTTGAAAAACGATTGCCAAAGAATTTTGTAATTAAAAATGGAATTCTATATAAGAAAGGAACTAACGTTCGAGGATCTTCTTATTTGACGGATATTCCGCACCATTTAGTAAAATAAATTATTGAACAGCACCATAGCACACCTTTGATGGGTCAGTTGGGAGTGACCAAAAATCTTGATAACTTATCTTTACGATATTTCTGATTTCACATGTGACAAGACGTACGTAAGTTTGTCTTGGGCTGCAAGACGTGGCAAATGACAAAAGGTCTAGATTCGCGACCGTTGTACGGCGAACTAGTCCCTATCACGCCAGGAGATCCTTTTGATAAGGTCGGCGTTGATTTAGTTGGCCCCCTACCTAAATCGAAAAAAGGTAACAAATGGATAGTCGTTGCCGTCGACTATGCTACGTGATGGGTAGAAGCACACGCGCTTCAATCGGGAAGAGCCCAGCCCGTTGCTCATTTCCTAGTTCCTAACGTGATTCTAAGACATGGAGCTCCGCGTCAGTTTTTATCTGACCGAGGTCAAGTTTTTCGAAGTGCACTGGTTTGAGAGATTTTAGCGCTGCCAGGGTCGAAGTCGATCTATACGACTTCTTATCATCCGCAGTGTAATGGATTGGTAGAGAGAAATAATGGAGAAATAGTGAAGATTCTAGCTCGTTTTGTAAATACCCATTAAACAGATTGGGACATATATGTGCCATTTGCGACTTTTGCAATTAATACTGCGCTGAATGAAAGTGCAACATTTTCTCCTTTTGAAATTCTTTATGCTAGGAAACCTATTCTTCCAACGGAAGCAGCCCTTCCGGTGTCGCCCACTGAGACTGGCGCACAAAAGATTAAAGATATTGTCGGGGAAATTAGAGAGATGGCTGTCGCAGGTTTTGGCAAGCACTCTGCTAAGGATAAGAGTCGGCTTGACTCAGGTAGATCGCAGAAGACGCTTAACGTAGGCGACAAGATTTTGTTAATGGTACCGTTCAAGAGTAAGGATAGAACGCCCATGTTGGCTTGTAAATGTGTAGGCCCCTATACAATGTTGATGAAAACTTTACCTGTAAATTATGAAATTGATAAGCCCCGAGGTAAATTTCTCACTCAGATCATCCACATAGAACGGATGCGCCCCGTTTGTTGATCCATGGAGTGATACCACTTAGAACTTCGGAAGACCTCGTACGGCTGCTGGGAGAGCAGTTCTGCAGGGAGCAGACACTTACGTGCATCTCGAGGTAGACGAAACACCGACATGTGATGGTCATTCGACCACTCCCCCTTCGAGGAACGAAGAAGTCACATGTAATTGATAAGGGTGCCATGTTTCGTTGTTAGTTCTGTGAGAGACACAGACAGAGAAAGAGTAAACTTAATCACTATCTTATCACTATAGTTTTTAAAATTTGATCGCATCAGTGTATGGCAAAAATGGTGCACTGTGGTAGCTCTCAGGTACCATTTCGGAAGTATATTGACTTCTAAGAAACCTGGTCAGAGGAAGCGATTCCTTTTGTTAGGTGTCGAAATTGTATTTTCTTTGAATACTTTCATGCTACACACTAGGGAAACTCGGACTCCCTCTTATCTATGCGCACGGATTTCAACTTCCTCTCGCGCTACAGCCAGCTGTTCGCTGTGCACACCCTTTGACCTTGATGGCGGCTTGCAATGTTCTAAGAGGTTATTGCTTCGTTTGTATGAATTAAGCTTGTCCGAGACGTCAGATTCCTTATTGCGAAACCAGGAGCGGTAGCTCAGTGCATCAATTGATGTCACTGCAGCGCCTCTCACCGGGAGGTCCTGGGTTCCCACTCCCCACGGCGGCAGGATTTTTCTTTTCAGCTAGGTCGAATTCAGTCGCTGTCTGAAGGAGAGTTCTAGCGGCCGGATGCTCTGATCGGTAGTTTTCCGTGGTTTCTCCGATCAACACCAGGCGAATGCCGGAACAGTACCCTACAAAACGGGCCACGGACCGCGTGCGACCTTTCCTTCCTCTTCCTTGTCCTATCCTCTCCCCTTACACACACCCACACTTGCACTAACATGCACTACACTACCACATATTCCGGGAGGCCGGTGGGGAGCTTAGAGCTTGTCCCGGCTGGGGCGGTGCCCCGCTGGTGGGAGAGTCCTGGTTAGGGGGAAACCCCGCTAGCCGACGGTAGGTCGTCGCCGGATCTCGCCATCCAGCGGGGGAAGATCACCGCCATCTCCCGAGAAAAAACATGCACTACAGTAACGGGACTAATGACCAAAGCAGTTGACGCGCCCGGAAACACGAAAAAACCAAACCAACTTATTGCGAAACATTCACTGAGTAGTGTGTGTTTTTGTATTATTGGAAGGTCCTACTTCCTCACCTTTGTACAAAAAAGATTCTTGGTTGACTATGCGAGCCTCACGACTCCCTGTCTGTAATGATTCTTGGATGTATTACTACTTCTATTAGTAATCATTGCCTCACTTCACTTTTTTCAGTTTTTATCTTGCATCATTGGACTGCAGTTCCAGCGCAGCAAATCTTCAATTCGTATCTCAACTGGAATACACTGAAGAGCATTGTTGCGCATTCTGCTGTGATGTATGAAAGCAATTCGCCCCTTTTGTTCCGCATGCGCTGGAGTCCAATTTCGATCATTCCAAATTATAAATGCACACACTTTCCGGATTCTCATAGTACTACGACATCTCCTCTTGATAAACTCTCAAATTATACGCCTTTAGGAAACGATAGTAATTCCAATCATGATTTCGCTCACAAATTTGCTTACTTTGAGAATTCTCTACAATCCGTTCTCGAACATTTTCTAAACAATCTTTATACCTTCGAAAAAAGACTTGCTTTTGAAATACAATCTTCGCCTCCTCTCTCATTCAGGAGTAAGAAATCTATACAATTTTTGGGAGATTTTCTTAATTTTTTTGTGGAGTAGTTACAACCCAACAATTCGATTCATTAGTTATAACCCAAGAATCGATGAACGATCATATCGAATTCTTACGAAATTTTTTAGATAAAGATCACGCTTCGTTAATCGACATGACAGAGCAGGTTAATACGTTTTCGGCTCAAAACCCCTTAGCTCTCAATAATGTCGTTGAAGCCGTCCAAGGCATGAAGGATTCTTCTCTCACGACTTGATTAATCTCACGACTACGGTCGAACAGGAAGTGAATGATATACATTTATTTAATGCCCTGTGGGCGAAACAACACTATTCGTCAAGCTTTTCAGCAACTTCGTCTTTTGGATACGATCAGGCATCTTGACGTTATCACTCAATGTCGTCATTTAATTCCAGCCGCGATACTACCAGCCTCCCTTATTAAGGACAGTCTTATTCCCCTACAGAAAAGAATAGCAAAAAGAGGTTTTGATCTGTCGATTTCATTAGATGAAATTACTGCCTACTACAAGCTTCCTCTTTGCGAATGTCTATTATCGGAAACTGACATCGTTGTTAAAATGAAGGTACCCTTGCGAAAAGCGCAAGGTTCGTGGTCCCTTTTCGAATGAATTCCTATCCCTTTTGTTTGGCGTGGAGAGACATGTAATTTGATCCATGAGCCTGCTATATTAGCCCGAACAGAGGGAGAATTCCGAATTATCACCGGAGTGAACCTAAATGATTGTCAGATCAGAGAGAATGGATTAAGCTTTTTACCTCGATTCTCGGCAACAGCAGCTTTCGGAAGTTCCTGTGCCGAAGCCATGCTAGTTGATGCTTCTCCTGTCTCTATTACTAATTATTGTTTGTTTACTTGTCAATTAAGCTCTTCTATACGTGTTGGTCAACTTCCACAAGATCAATATTTTATCACTCATCCTGAGTATCCGCTTAAAATCTTCTGTTCGGATTATACGATAACGATTCCGAGAGAACCGGAAGGAACCCCTGGAGTTCTTTTCGTGGAAGTCCCGTGTCGATGCCAGCTGTGGGGGAAGAAACTAATCTTGATTCCTCATCATTTCCCTTGCAACTCGGTAGCTAAGTTAAACCTAAAAACGAAGCGCCCACTCCTCGCTTCGTGCTCGACACTCGATACTTTACGTATTGATCCCTTCGATTTAGAAAAAAACACCACAATTTCCAACAATCAAAGAATGTCTTAAGAAAAATTGGACTGTTTTGGCTCCACATATGAAAGCAATTCGCCCCTTTTGTTCCGCATGCGCTGGAGTCCAGTTTCGATCATTCCAAATTATAAATGCACACATTTTCCGGATTCTCATAGTACTACGACATCTCCTCTTGATAAACTCTCAAATTATACGCCTTTAGGAAACGATAGTAATTCCAATCATGATTTCGCTCACAAATTTGCTTACTTTGAGAATTCTCTACAATCCGTTCGCGAACATTTTCTAAACAATCTTTATACCTTCGAAGAAATACTTGTCTTCTCCACATTTGGTAATCTCAAAACCTATACGAAATATTATGGTCGAACCAGCTTTAACGCGTTGTGTAATAGGGCCACCTAAATGCGTGTGGCAAGAGAAGGGGCAAATTTTTCGTAAATGAGTTACAGATCCACCTTTAAGAAGAAATTGAAAACACCTAAGACCGGGTGGCGAGGGTGGAGAGACAACCTCAAACAGGTTCATTGATTTATTGTTTTTGGAATATACTTCTTACACTTGCTATCATCTGGCTTTCTATTAAACTTCGGCTTTATCCGCTTGCGTATCAGTTTCCGTTTCCCGCTGTGTTGGCGGACATCACGCAATATCAGGTTACTGGAGACGTTCTAGCTGTTACCGTCGTCGTTTGCTATGTGTTGCTATGCTATTCTTGCTATGTGGTTGGTTTATCAGGCAGTACACCATTTACTTACCTTACTTCGTACTGGCCGTAGGGAACTTAGCGCGGCCGATGCCAGACAACGCGCAGAATCAGGCATTCTGCTCCTGAACCAAGGACCAGCGTGCCCGGTCACTGTGTCTCCTCCTATCGAAGTACCACCCCGCACACTTCCTCGCGGCACTGGATTGATTGATTGATTTTTTCGTGTTTCCGGGCGCGTCAACTACTTTGGTCATTAGTCCTGTTAGTGTAGTGCATGTTTTTTTTCTCGGGAGATGGCGGTGATCTTCCCCCGCTGGATGGCGAAATCCGGCGCGGACCTACCGTCGGCTAGTGGGGTTTCCCCCTAACCAGGACTCTCCCACAAGCGGGGCATCGCCCCAGCCGGGACACGGTCTAAACTCCCGACCGGTCTCCCGGAATATGTGGTAGTGTAGTGCATGTTAGTGTAAGTGTGTGTGTGTGTAAGGGGAGAGGATAGGACAAGGAAGAGGAATTACAGATCGCGCGCGGTCCGTAGCCCGTTTGGAAGGATACTGCTCCGGCATTCGCCTGGTGTTGATCGGAGAAACCACGGAAAACTGCCGATCAGAGCAGCCAGCCGCTGGAATTCTCCTCCAGACAGCGACTGAATTCGACCTAGCTGAAAAGATAGTGCCGAAAATCCTGCCGCCGCGCGACACTGGGGGTAACACTAATTCATAAATATTGCTTTTTGTGAATTGTCATGCACGTTGTTGATGCGAGCTAGCTGAGGACGTGGAGATCTGCGCGTAGCACTTGGCCTTCACCCTGTGTATCATGTAAAGTTTCTTTAACCTTATATTAGAAACTTGTAGGGAGCGAGATAGCCACTTTTGAATTCTGCTACGTACTCGTATTTGGAAATTCGGTGTTTCGGGCCCAGCAGTCTGAAGTCGCGTCGGCAGCTTCCTGTTTCGAAGGCCCACGCGCCTTGCCCCATGTGCCGCGTGCCGTGTGCCTTCCAATGTTGAAGTCCCATGGGCCTGTGTTCTACCCTGACTGATTTTAGTTAAGATCGATTCCCGGGACTCAGGTAAAATTGTAACTACGCTGAGTGAAGAAGAAATCGCGTGCGCCACCTGTTTTTGGTTAGGAGTCTAGTAAGTCGCATGTGTGTGGGGCGCGAACAGTTTTCTCCGGAGAAATTTAAGGGAGGTCGCGCCTTCCGTGCAGTGTTGTTGCAAAGCCTGTCCACCTTTGAACAATACTACTGAAGTTGTGGCTGATTGCTATTAGGGATGACCCGGACATGTGGCACTCGCCATCTCTTCACGCGGGTTAGTGGGAACCGCACGATCCACGGGAAGTCTAGTTCAAGGTCAAGAAGGGAGTTCCGAGTTTAATGCGGATCTCTCCCCGCCCTCTATTGCTAGCAGTATCTCGGCTGCCGCAGATGTTTTACGAATTCCGGGAATCCAAACTTATGAGAATAGCTAGCCATTAGCTTTCTGGTTAAATATTTTCCCCCGTCAATACATTGAGATAGCTACATCGCGAAATTTTAGTAAACGAGCAGGTGCCACACACAAATAGACACTTTATTTTTTAATAATTTACAAATAATAAAATAATATAATATTTATACACAACTTGTTTAACAGAGCAATTTTTGTTATCAATATTGTTTAAACGTACCAAAAAGTTACAAGTTGCTCTTAGATGTTCTGCGTGAGGATGTATAGATTCTGTTACAAATTTTGGAAGTTTCTTTTCGAAGTTTAAACATTTTTAAAGTTGTATTTTCCTAAGTTTTTATTTAGTTAATAATACCTCTATAAATTTACGGAGGAAATTGTCCAGGAATGTGCATTTCGCTGGGAAATGCACTGCAATATGGATAGCACCGCCGAAAAGAACCAATATGACGAAGCCGCTCACTGTTTGCTGGGTTCTGGCGATTCGCTGTATTAAACAGCGCCCAATTTTCTAGAGGGTCTTTTATGTGGTCGTGGTTCTTCACGGTAGCATAAGACAGTGCCGTTTTTCCTTCTTTGTTACTTGCATTGTCATCTGCATTCGCAGCCAAGAGAAGCCTCCGTACCTCCAAATAACCATATTTTGAAGAAATTATTAAGGCTGTATCCCCGTCACTGTCCGCAAGATTTACCTCAGCGTTCGCACTCAAAAGCTCGCGCACAGTATTGGAGTGATTATTCCTAGAGGCGAAGAAAAGAGCCGTTTGTCCATGTTTGTTCCTTGCATTCACATCCGCATTCGCAGCCAAGAGCAGTCGCACTATTTCTAAATGGCCCAACTTTGAAGATTCTATTAAGGCTGTAGTCCCGTCTTTGTCCGAAATGTTTACATTAGCTTTCGCGTTGATTAGTTCACGCACTATATTGGCGTGACCTTTCCATGAGGCAACCATGAGAGCTGTTTTTCCCTCATTGTTTCGTGCATTCACGTCCGCATTTGCAGCCACGAGCAACCCCACAACTTCCAAATAGCCTTCTCTTGAAGATTCTATTAAGGCGGTATTTCCGTTATTGTCCGAAATGTTTACATTAGCGTTTACATTCAAAAGCTCACGCACTACATTAAGGTGACCTATCCATAAGCCAACAATGAGAGCTGTTTTTCCTTCATTGTTTCTTGCATTCACATCCGCATTTGCAGCCAAGATCAGCCGCACTACCTCCGAATGACCAATCCTTGAAGCTAGTATTAAGGCTGTATCCCCATTATTGTCCGAAGTGTTTACATTAGAGTTTCCTTGCAAAAGCACACGCACTGCGTTGGCGTACCCTTCCAAAGAGGCATGCATGAGAGCCGTTTCTCCTTCTTCGTTTCTTGCATTCACATCCGCATTTGCAGCCAAGAGCAGTCGCACTACTTCAAAATGACCTCTGTATGAAGATAATATCAAGGCTGTATTCGCGATATTGTCCGAAATGTTTACTTCAGCGTTCGCTTTCAAAAGCTCGCGCACTGCATTACGGTGATCATACCCTGAGGCGAAAAAAAGAGCCGTTTGACCATGGTTGTTCCTTGCATTCACATCTGCATTCGCAGTCAAGAGAAGCCGCATTACCTCCACACGATCATGTCTCGAAGAGACTATTAAAGCTGTATCTCCGTTATTGTCCGAAAGGCTGACATTAGCTTTCGCTTTCAGAATTTCACGAACAACATCTGTATGGCCTTCTTCTGAGCAGAGAATTAAAGGTGTCTTCCCATCGCTATCTTTAGCATCGATTCTCACGCCCGCCGCCACAAGTGCCACTACTTTCACCCACATCCCCACCCCCGCCTTGTATCGTAGTTCCCTCTCCCACCGCTCTCCGGCCAGAGGCGCCACGCCGCCCGACCGCAGCGCCCGCACGCACTCCACCTTCCCGGACTCCACAGCCGCCTCCAAGGCCTTCTGGGCGTCGTCTGTCCCCGCGTCCACGCCGGCTGCCAGGAGAGCTCTCACCATATGACATCTGCCACCCTTCACCACGTCCGACAAAGAACTCCCCCCAGCCACCGAAAGGAAGACGCTTGGGACTGTCTTCGCCAGTGCCTCGAGAATATCAGAAGTCTTACTGAGATTCAGAATCTTCTTTATGATCTCCGTTTTCTCAGCGATGCCAGACAAGCTGTTTAGCAGTGGCTCAACGCACGTTGCATCGGCTTCTGGTTGCGACAGGAGAATCGCGGCGTCCAGCTCTTCCTGTTGAGGCTCCAAAGCCATCAGGGCCAACGCAATGTCGCATCGCCCGTCACGAACACTCTGCTTTGAGATGACATCCAACGCGGGGCCTCGGAGGACGTGAGGGACCTCCTCGTCCAAGGCGTTCAGCATCATCGCGCTGTCGGCGTCGTAGAGCGCGCGGAGGATGAGGTCCGTGCGGTTGGCGAGCGGCGGCAGGAGCGCGTGAACGCACGCCACGTGGCCCGCGCGCGCCGCCAGCTGCAGCGCCGTGCGGCCGTCTGCGCTGGGGACCGCGGGATCCACGCCCGCCGCCAGCAGCGCCGCCAGCGCCTCCACGCGGCCGTCGCGCGCAGCTTGACGCAGCGCCTCCTGCCCGGCGACGCGCACCATCTAAACAAATCGAAAGGCGAATGACGTCACATATTTACGTTCCAAACATCTGAATAATGTGAAAGGGAAAGATGTTACGGATGGACTCCTGTCAATACCATCCCAACTGTGAAATCTTAAATGACGTCACAAATGAACATATGTCAATTGTCAGAAAGCAGAAAAATGCAAATGACCTACGAAATGGACCTGCAAGCCACCTGATTACATCAATAGACGAATGAATTCACCAATGACTTCTGCCAATCATCAGAAGAGGGCAAATGGTTCCAAAACCAAAAGACTACCTGAACACGCTGAAAAAGAAAGATGTCACGAACCAAAATATTTCAACCACAAGTAGATGTCTCTCAAGCCCAAAATGTAAATCATATCATAAATGAAGTCTCTCCCACCCCAAGAACAGTGCAAAAATGCATGCTTCAAATGATAAAGACCTGAACACAGCAGACAGTATGTCACTAATGAAACCCAACCTAGCCGAACAGAAGGAACGGCACGAATGAATGGTTGGTTGGTTGGTTAGGGACTTCGGGCGCGTCAACAGCTTAAGGTCATTAGTCCCGTAAGTGTAGTGAATGTTCTTCCCTTGGGAAATAGCAGTGATCTTCCCACGTTGGATGGCGAGATCCGACGCCGTCCTACCTCGGCTAGTTTCCTCCTAACCAGTGATTCCGGACGCGTCACCAGCTTAGGTCATTAATTCCGTGAAGTGTAGTGCATGTTTCTTTCCCCTCAGGAGATTGCGGTGATCTTTCCTCGCAGGATGGTTAGATCCGACGCCGACATATCGTCGGCTAGCGGGGATTCCCCCAAACCAGGACTCTCCCACCAGCAGGGCACCTCCCCTGCCGGGGCAAGCTCTAAGCTCCCGCCCGGTTTCTCGGCATGTGTGGTAGTATAGTGCATATTAGTGTAAGTGTGTGTGTGAATAAGGGAAGAGGGTAGAACAAGGATGAGGAAGGAAATATCGCGTAGCGTTCCGTGGCCCGTTTGTTAGGGTACTGTTCCGGCATTCACCTGGCGTTGATCGGAGAAACCACGGAAAACTATCGATTAGAGCAGCTGAAATGCTAGTGTCGAATATCCTGTCGCCGTCAGGACTCGAACCTAGGACCTTCCGATCAGAGGCGCAGCAGTACGATACAAATTATCTGCTGAACATAGCAATTGGAAAGTCATGAATGATACCAACCAACCATTCATTCGTGCCGTTCCTTCTGTTCGGCTAGGTTGGGTTTCATTAGTGACATACTGTCTGCTGTGTTCAGGTCTTTATCATTTGAAGCATGCATTTTTGCACTGTTCTTGGGGTGGGAGAGACTTCATTTATGAGCTCTGAACAGAGCAGAAAACAACTCACTAGTGAAAATTTTAAAATACCAAAACAAAACAAAAAGCACGACACAAGTGACAATTTCAATCAGCTGAACGGAGGAATTGACACGTCAGGATTGCCAGCGTGCTGCTCAGAAGAGGAAGCACATCACGTCTTAAGTTCTTAAACCACGTGAAGAACAAAACAGCTCGACACAAATGTTGAAGTGACAATCACCAAAAGAGAAGAAACGGCATCCCATTAATGTAAAATGTCTCAAATCCATGAACATACCAAAACACGATTCGAAAGAAAACCTTCTGAGCACCTGAACTGAGGGAAAGAGGAATGACAAACGAACTCCTACCAGATTCACTTTAAATCCCAAAACTTTTGGTTTCAAATCCTTCTGAAAGCAGATAAATTACAGAAAACGGAAAATCTGTAATGATATGCATGGACGTGTAAATGTTCAATCCATTGGTATCCATCATATTACATCGAAAAAAACTATTTCTAAGACCCAGTAAAAACTATTTCTAAGGATCAGTGAGAGATATCTCTCAAACGTAGACTGTGATCATAGACCAGCAGGCTCTACCAGAGTAGATTTGTTATCTAAATGCTTCCGATGCAATGAGCACAATGTTGTACTTTTACAATTTTCAAAAGTTTTCTATTATAATGAAAATCGGAGCCATATGACATGTGAACATTCTTCAGTACAACAAAACTGATGATCCTACAAAACGACACAAAGATTCTAATTCAACTTAACTTCCAATTATTTTGTGTTTGGGTTACATTTTTGGTTTTACCTTTCACTCTTCCCAGATGCCAACTATTTGCAGCACCTAAAAAAGAATTTTCACATTTTCTCAAGCTTCAATTCTCGTTATAGTAGAACTGAAATATGAGTGTAGGATTATTATATATGATGAAAACAGAAATAAGTATGCACATTTTCCTTAAACATGTTGAAACTGTTGTTGAGAAAATATCGTTTGACATTTTGTGAAATGCGTAAATTTGAGTTGATTTTCACGGAAATCATCAGAGTTTCCAGAGGGTTAATTAGAAATCATTTCAATCTCTGCACACAGTCAACGCTGCACAAAGAACACTCGTTATGTAAATATTAAATAAGATATAATTTACATATTTTCATTTGTGAATGTTTCCTTTCCGCAAACTTCATGCACAGTATAGAACTAGTGTTGAAACAGAGTGGAACAGACTTTCTCGTAGTAAAATTTTTGAATTTCCTTGGTGGGCTTTACGATCTTGCCACATCTTCACGGCGGCGGTTGCTATCTATCGCCGTCCTAAATATATATTTTTTAAAATTTTCTCTATTTTTCGGTTTCCTAATGTGATATTCGAAATGTTACTTTTAAAACATGAAAGAAGTCCTATATGGAAATTTTCGATGAAAAATTGGAACCTGTTTTTAGGAAAAGTTTGTTAAAGCTTTAATGTAAATGTGAAATTTGAAGCTCCTTCTCACAGGAGTCTTTTGTTTTCGAAAAATATTCTTTGCAGAACATTCATTCACAAATGTAATAACGTATACAAATCGCTGGAAATGTCCGTATTAACAGAGTGAGAAATATTTTTAAAAAAATTACATTTGTGAAAAAAATACAGTTAAATTATTTTTTAATGTTTTTAATTTTTTACGTTTTTTATAAAAATGTTGCAGATCCCTCAGTATTTTTTTCTAAAAAGTGTTTGATATAAAAGTTGTAGGAAATTTTGTCCTCTTTAAAATCAGTTATTTTCAATCACTTTTCTACAGGCTTTTCAGCAAGTCCGAGTTCAGTCAGAGGAGGAGAATTCTAGCGGCCGGCTGCTCTGATCGGTAGTTTTCCGTGGTTTCACCGATCAACACCAGGCGAATGCCGGAGCAGTACCCTACCAAACGGGCCACGGACCGCGCGCGATCTGTCCTTCCCCTTCCTTGTCCTATCCTCTCCCCTTACACACACACTTACACTAACATGCACTACACTACCACATATTCCGGGAGATCGGTCGGGAGCTTAGAGCTTGTCCCGGCTGGGGCGGTGCCCCGCTGGTGGGAGAGTCCTGGTTAGGGGGAAACCCCACTAGCCGACGGTAGGTCGGCGCCGGATCTCGCCATCCGTCGGGGGAAGATCACCGCCATCTCTCGCGGAAAAAAACATGCACTACATTAACGGGACTAATGACCAAAGCAGTTGACGCGCCCGGTAACACGAAAAAATCAATCAATCAATCTATAGAAGGGTGGGTGGGAAGAAAGTGATAATTAAAATCAAAATCATGCAACTCGCAATGTAGTACACGCATAATGAAACTGAGTGGGGCCAGGTGCTGTGACGCGCAAGGCTGGTTAGTAAATGATACACTCAATTTTACGCTCAATAAAATTTCCTACTTTAGTACATTTTCCCGGATTGTTTCTAAAAAACTCAAACGTTTTCTGCGAAATGAGCAGGAAATTCCATATATTCGGAATCGCTTAAACGCCATTTACTATCCTGTTAGAGGGAATAACATACATAACGTGTTAGAGGGAGTAACTTATTACATTTTATAGCAGGATTTATCCACTTTTTCTGTACCAGGGCTTTTTTGTCGCAAAATTGCATTTTTTTGCCGCAGCCTTACATAACTTTCTCTCTACTGCATTTTTTACTCCGTTTATACGCGCGTATACGAGAATATAAAAATAGATTTTCACTACGATAAGAATTAGAGAAAGTAATTTACGACGTGTAGGGACAAAGAGAATCCGCTTTTACAGTATATTAGAGAGCTACAAAGATAATTCTGAAGAAAAACAGAACTTATCGCCACAGCGTTAAGTTACCTTTCTATACAATGTATATTACTCAGTAGATACATATGTATGAGACGCATACGTTACCGTATACAATAACGTAATAATCTTTATCTTTATATACACACTTTATAAAAGGTTTAAAAATTTCAAACTTTTGCAATTTTCGTAAATTCAAGATACCAGGGAAAAATGGATCAATCTCATCTAGAATTAAAACAAAAATGTTGATTGAGTGCAATAAATGGTGAATTTTGAAATGTGGCAATGAAACATTAAAGAACGGAAAATGAAGGAACACCTTCACATAAAAATCGCGAAGTGAGGAGGATGTAAGCCTGTGTTGGGTAGCTGTTACAGGGTTTATATAGCATTGTTTGTATTGAAATAATTAAATATATTCAAACAAACTCGGTCGAGGAACCTGAAAAGCAAATATCTTTCTATCTTGGTACTTCATTGCTAGAATTAGCTCAATGAAAATCATATATTCATTTCACAAAAACATGGAAATTTATTAAACAATTTAAAACAATTTTAGTATTGTATAACTTTACCCAATATAAAATTAAACGTTTGTCATGACCGCTCCAAACTTATGTCTTCGCGCGCTTTTGGACCATCTTTATCCATCTCCGACGCCGCCGTCCTCAGGTCCAGACACCATCTTCTCTCTTCTTTTCTCGGAAGCTCACTTCAATCACCGTTCATCAGATCAATAAACTATTTGCTGCTAACATTCCAGTCCAATCATTGAAAACTTCGCCCAAGCCCTCAATGTCCCTCCAACTCGTTCACATGAAATATTTTAAGCTCCACTGTCACACTTAGTGTTCAAATTTTGATGTTTTCTCAATATCCATTCCCTAGTAGATGCAAGTCCCCAAAGAAAAAAAACTCCTAACATTAATTGGAGCACGATCCGTTCACGAGCACGGCATCAGTCAGAATGAATGTCTCTGGTATTCTTTCAGCCCTGCAAAGCCCGGTCCATAATTTCGATTGTTTATTTTCAGATAACATTTGATGTACTGGCTAGGTAGCCAATCTCTAAATTTCTTGCAAAACGAAATAGCCGTCTTCACGACTGTGACTGCTTTTTCGGCCAATCCCTGAATTCTATATAGAATTAACTAGCCGTCTCCGCGATTGTCACTGCATGAATATGTTGACATTGACGACGGCTCGCTTACAGTTGCTATGCTAGCATATTCACATAATTTATACTCTTTAATTGACGCCATTTATAATAAATATTGTACAATATTCAGTGACATATTGGTATGTCACAGTATTGACCTCGCTTCTTCCATTAGAGGTAGGGAGAGCTGTATAACAAGTTAGGACTCGAGCGAAGATGCGTGATAGCTAGCGCGATTTTGATTGATTGATTTTTTCATGTTTCCGGGCGCGTCACTGCTTTGGTCATTAGTCCCGTTAGTGAAGTGCATGTTTTCTCTCTGGAGATGGCGAAGATCTTCCCTCGCTGGATGGCGAGATCCGGCGCCGACCTACCGTCGGCTAGGGGGGTTTCCTCCTAACCAGGACTCTCCCACCAGCGGGGAACCGCCCCAGCCGGGACAAGCTCTAAGCTCCCGACCGGTCTCCCGGAATATGTGGTGGTGTAAGTGTGTGTGTAAGGGGAGAGGATAGGACAAGGAAGAGGAAGGAAAGATCGCGCGCGGTTCGTGGCCCGTTTGGTAGGGTACTGCTCCGGCCTTCACCTGGTGTTGATCGGAGAAACCACAGAAAACTACCGATCAGAGCAGCCGGCCGCTAGAATTCTTCTCCAGACAGCGACTGAATTCGACCTAGCTGAAAAGCTAGTGTCGAAACTCCTGCCACCGTCAGGACTCGAACCCAGGACCTCCCGGTCAGAGGCGTTGCAGTGACATCAGTTAATGTACTGAGCTACCGCTCCCGGGGCTAGCGCGGTAGTACGTACCTCTTTGAATGATGTCGTTGTAAACGTGTTGAGATACTTTGAAATTGGTAGGACAGCGCGAGTTCAAGGGGCGAGCCATTCCTAGCCCTTTATTGCATAGCGTAACTCAGCTGTAACATAATGCTTTTCAGGTCATAAACGCATTCTAACGATTTAATTATGAAGTATTTTATATTACAGATGATGTGCATAATGCGTTTGTCACCCTATGCATTGTAAGGCGGTAAACGCGATAAGGTAGCGAGATAATGTGTTCGTAATCTAGATGCGACGTCATTCGGAACTTCCTGGTAAAACCCAGTTTCCGTTCATCAGAAACGAAACGATTTTAGGAAATTAATCAAACTAAAATACGAATGATACTTATTTTATAGACTTGCTTGATACTTATTTTAACAGATAAACGATTTGAAAAGTTTTTTTTTAATCGTGAAATATAGCACATATTGTGGGAGTAGCTAAAGTTAGTACCGGGAGCGGTAGGTCAGTGCAGTGCTGATGTCACTGCAGCGCTACTTTGCTAATATGCACTACTTTACCACATATTTCGGGAGACTGGTCGGGAGCTTAGAGCTTGTCTCGGCTGGGGCGGTGCCTTGCTGGTGGGAGTGTCTTGGTTAGGAGGAAAATCCCGCTAGCCGATGGTGGGTCGGCGTCGGATCTCGCCATTCAGCGAGGGAAGATCACCGCCAAATCCCGATAAAAGGACATGCACTACACTTTTGGTACTAACGACCTAAGCTGTTGACGCGCCCAGAATCACAAACCAACCAAACCAAACCAGCCAAAAGTTAGTTTTGTGTTTTTCTCAAACAATATTTACTTCTGAGTTTTTTATTATTTTCCTTAATTAAAATAATTGTAATGAAAAATAATACGTCAGCTGTTCGAGATTGGGCGAGCAGTAGCTCGCTGCTCCGCCAATGCCGAATGTGTGGAGCCCTCTTAGGCGGCTACAAACATTCGTTATTCGGCGAGTAACAAGAAACCGATCGTCGAATCCTGAGTAATGTGGATGAATTGCTTGCTATTCGCCGAATGACGAACATTAGGTGCTCACCCTACTCACCGCGTGTCAGTCCTTTGGATACATCAAAGGAAGCGAACATTCGCCGAACAACACATCTGTTCGGCACTGGCGAGCAGTACTTCGCTCCTCGAGGAATTGCGAATGTGTACAGCAGCCTTTAAAGGACGCCGTGGGCGCTGGAGATCAAGTTGGGACTCAAGGCAAAGAGCGAAATAGATTGTCCTGTAGTACGATCCTTTTGAGTGACGTCGTCAACAGTTTTATAGTTTGCAGCCCTAGAATTTTTGGAGACATTGTGATTCTGGGAGCTTATGTGTCTGGATACTGAGAAATTGGCAAGTGGTTTAACTTATATACGTCCTTGTTAAACGTATATTCTAAGTACCATGATCAACACATATTTATCGCGGCGCGTCAGCGTAGAGTGCGCTCGAAACCGCGTTGTGAAGGAAGAGCTGCAGCCTATATTTTTCAATTTAGAATGAACGCCACTTTACACTCTCACCGCGATAGTTTTGGATCGTTTGTGTCAGCGTAGAGTGCGCTCGAAACCGTGTTGTGAAGGAAGAGCTGCAGCTTATATTTTTCAATTTAGAATGAACGCCACTTTACACTCTCACCGCGATAGTTTTGGATCGTTTGTGTCAGCGTAGAGTGCGCTCGAGTCCGCGTTGTGAAGGAAGAGCTGCAGCCTATATTATTCAATTTAGAATGAACGCCACTTTACACTCTCACCGCGACAGTTTTGGATCGTTTGTGTCAGCGTAGAGTGCGCTCGAGTCCGCGTTGTGAAGGAAGAGCTGCAGCCTATATTTTTCAATTTAGAATGAACGCCACTTTACACTCTCACCGCGATAGTTTTGGATCGTTTGTGTCAGCGTAGAGTGCGCTCGAGTCCGCGTTGTGAAGGAAGAGCTGCAGCCTATATTTTTCAATTTAGAATGAACGCCACTTTACACTCTCACCGCGACAGTTTTGGATCGTTTGTGTCAGCGTAGAGTGCGCTCGAGACCGCGTTGTGAAGGAAGAGCTGCAGCCTATATTTTTCAATTTAGAATGAACGCCACTTTACACTCTCACCGCGATAGTTTTGGATCGTTTGTGTCAGCGTAGAGTGCGCTCGAGTCCGCGTTGTGAAGGAAGAGCTGCAGCCTATATTTTTCAATTTAGAATGAACGCCACTTTACACTCTCACCGCGATAGTTTTGGATCGTTTGTGTCAGCGTAGAGTGCGCTCGAAACCGCGTTGTGAAGGAAGAGCTGCAGCCTATATTTTTCAATTTAGAATGAACGCCACTTTACACTCTCACCGCGATAGTTTTGGATCGTTTGTGTCAGCGTAGAGTGCGCTCGAGTCCGCGTTGTGAAGGAAGAGCTGCAGCCTATATTTTTCAATTTAGAATGAACGCCACTTTACACTCTCACCGCGATAGTTTTGGATCGTTTGTGTCAGCGTAGAGTGCGCTCGAGTCCGCGTTGTGAAGGAAGAGCTGCAGCCTATATTTTTCAATTTAGAATGAACGCCACTTTACACTCTCACCGCGACAGTTTTGGATCGTTTGTGTCAGCGTAGAGTGCGCTCGAAACCGCGTTGTGAAGGAAGAGCTGCAGCCTATATTTTTCAATTTAGAATGAACGCCACTTTACACTCTCACCGCGATAGTTTTGGATCGTTTGTGTCAGCGTAGAGTGCGCTCGAAACCGCGTTGTGAAGGAAGAGCTGCAGCCTATATTTTTCAATTTAGAATGAACGCCACTTTACACTCTCACCGCGATAGTTTTGGATCGTTTGTGTCAGCGTAGAGTGCGCTCGAGTCCGCGTTGTGAAGGAAGAGCTGCAGCCTATATTTTTCAATTTAGAATGAACGCCTCTTTACACTCTCACCGCGACAGTTTTGGTTCGCTTGCGTCAGCGTAGAGCGCGTTCGAGACCGCGTTGTGAAGGAAGAGCTGCAGCCTATATTTTTCAATTTAGAATGAACGCCACTTTACACTCTCACCGCCATAGTTTTGGATCGTTTGTGTCAGCGTAGAGTGCGCTCGAGTCCGCGTTGTGAAGGAAGAGCTGCAGCCTATATTTTTCAATTTAGAATGAACGCCACTTTACACTCTCACCGCGACAGTTTTGGATCGTTTGTGTCAGCGTAGAGTGCGCTCGAGTCCGCGTTGTGAAGGAAGAGCTGCAGCCTATATTTTTCAATTTAGAATGAACGCCACTTTACACTCTCACCGCGATAGTTTTGGATCGTTTGTGTCAGCGTAGAGTGCGCTCGAGTCCGCGTTGTGAAGGAAGAGCTGCAGCCTATATTATTCAATTTAGAATGAACGCCACTTTACACTCTCACCGCGACAGTTTTGGATCGTTTGTGTCAGCGTAGAGTGCGCTCGAGTCCGCGTTGTGAAGGAAGAGCTGCAGCCTATATTTTTCAATTTAGAATAAACGCCACTTTACACTCTCACCGCGATAGTTTTGGATCGTTTGTGTCAGCGTAGAGTGCGCTCGAGTCCGCGTTGTGAAGGAAGAGCTGCAGCCTATATTTTTCAATTTAGAATGAACGCCACTTTACACTCTCACCGCGATAGTTTTGGATCGCGTCAGCGTAGAGTGCGCTCGAAACCGCGTTGTGAAGGAAGAGCTGCAGCCTATCCTTTTTCAATTTAGAATGAACGCCACTTTACACTCTCACCGCGATAGTTTTGGATCGTTTGTGTCAGCGTAGAGTGCGCTCGAAACCGCGTTGTGAAGGAAGAGCTGCAGCCTATATTTTTCAATTTAGAATGAACGCCACTTTACACTCTCACCGCGATAGTTTTCGATCGTTTGTGTCAGCGTAGAGTGCGCTCGAAACCGCGTTGTGAAGGAAGAGCTGCAGCCTATATTTTTCAATTTAGAATGAACGCCACTTTACACTCTCACCGCGATAGTTTTGGATCGTTTGTGTCAGCGTAGAGTGCGCTCGAAACCGCGTTGTGAAGATAGAGCTGCAGCCTATATTTTTCAATTTAGAATGAACGCCACTTTACACTCTCACCGCGATAGTTTTGGATCGTTTGTGTCAGCGTAGAGTGCGCTCGAGTCCGCGTTGTGAAGGAAGAGCTGCAGCCTATACTTTTCAATTTAGAATGAACGCCTCTTTACACTCTCACCGCGACAGTTTTGGTTCGCTTGCGTCAGCGTAGAGCGCGTTCGAGACCGCGTTGTGAAGGAAGAGCTGCAGCCTATATTTTTCAATTTAGAATGAACGCCACTTTACACTCTCACCGCGATAGTTTTGGATCGTTTGTGTCAGCGTAGAGTGCGCTCGAGTCCGCGTTGTGAAGGAAGAGCTGCAGCCTATATTATTCAATTTAGAATGAACGCCACTTTACACTCTCACCGCGACAGTTTTGGATCGTTTGTGTCAGCGTAGAGTGCGCTCGAAACCGCGTTGTGAAGGAAGAGCTGCAGCCTATATTTTTCAATTTAGAATGAACGCCACTTTACACTCTCACCGCGATAGTTTTGGATCGTTTGTGTCAGCGTAGAGTGCGCTCGAGAACCGCGTTGAAGGAAGAGCTGCAGCCTATATTTTTCAATTTAGAATGAACGCCACTTTACACTCTCACCGCGATAGTTTTGGATCGTTTGTGTCAGCGTAGAGTGCGCTCGAGTCCGCGTTGTGAAGGAAGAGCTGCAGCCTATATTTTTCAATTTAGAATGAACGCCTCTTTACACTCTCACCGCGACAGTTTTGGTTCGCTTGCGTCAGCGTAGAGTGCGCTCGAAACCGCGTTGTGAAGGAAGAGCTGCAGCCTATATTTTTCAATTTAGAATGAACGCCACTTTACACTCTCACCGCGATAGTTTTGGATCGTTTGTGTCAGCGTAGAGTGCGCTCGAAACCGCGTTGTGAAGGAAGAGCTGCAGCCTATATTTTTCAATTTAGAATAAACGCCACTTTACACTCTCACCGCGATAGTTTTGGATCGTTTGTGTCAGCGTAGAGTGCGCTCGAGTCCGCGTTGTGAAGGAAGAGCTGCAGCCTATATTTTTCAATTTAGAATGAACGCCACTTTACACTCTCACCGCGATAGTTTTGGATCGTTTGTGTCAGCGTAGAGTGCGCTCGAAACCGCGTTGTGAAGGAAGAGCTGCAGCCTATATTTTTCAATTTAGAATGAACGCCACTTTACACTCTCACCGCGATAGTTTTGGATCGTTTGTGTCAGCGTAGAGTGCGCTCGAGTCCGCGTTGTGAAGAAGAGCTGCAGCCTATATTTTTCAATTTAGAATGAACGCCACTTTACACTCTCACCGCGATAGTTTTGGATCGTTTGTGTCAGCGTAGAGTGCGCTCGAAACCGCGTTGTGAAGGAAGAGCTGCAGCCTATATTTTTCAATTTAGAATGAACGCCACTTTACACTCTCACCGCGATAGTTTTCGATCGTTTGTGTCAGCGTAGAGTGCGCTCGAGTCCGCGTTGTGAAGGAAGAGCTGCAGCCTATATTTTTCAATTTAGAATGAACGCCACTTTACACTCTCACCGCGATAGTTTTGGATCGTTTGTGTCAGCGTAGAGTGCGCTCGAAACCGCGTTGTGAAGGAAGAGCTGCAGCCTATATTTTTCAATTTAGAATGAACGCCACTTTACACTCTCACCGCGATAGTTTTGGATCGTTTGTGTCAGCGTAGAGTGCGCTCGAGTCCGCGTTGTGAAGGAAGAGCTGCTGTCCTCACCTCCTGCAGCGCCGTGTCGCCGCGCGCGTCGCGGTCCTCGAGTTTTGCGCCGCGTCGCAGCAGCGCCACCAGAGCGTCCTCGTCGTCGCGGGCCGCGGCCCTCTGCAGGGACGTGTTGACAGGGGCCCCGGGGCGCTCTTCCGGAATGGAGGCAGGGTCAGGATTGGTGGTGTTTTCCAGCGGGAGCGGGGCCGGGCTGGAGAAGCAGCAACGCTGGGTGACCGCGACCTGTAGCGCCTGCAGCTGGGCCTGCAGGGCGTCAACGTTCGCAGTGATGTTGTCTACTTGCACCGCTAGGGCCTCCACGGCAACGGACCCTGCAGGCTCCGTGTCCTCGCTCGCAACCACCGCCACCAGCCACGCCGCCAGGAGCACACGTGAAGTCGTAAGCATAGTGTAGGTAGCCCTTTTCTCTGCGGAAAGGAAGTAACAAACAGTTTTACGACTTCTGAATTATTTGTTGTCGCACTTTCTTACATTGGGCATTCAATTTACTTTTTGTATGCTGTACAAAAGAAATGCACGTATTCCTGTGTTACCTGAATGTGATATGTATTCTCTCTGGATTATATTACCTTTGAGAAATATTGGCACATTTTTATCTAGTAAAATCGTAGTGTATTATGTATTTGTTGAGTACGTCTATGATTGGTGGATTCCCTAACAGGTGCAAGAAGCATGTCCTCCGACCGTCATTAACCAACCGCACCAACCAATCTTCAAAACGCACCTCTGAATTAATGAAGAAAATATAATTGATTATTAGTTAATGAATATTCTCTAAATTAAATCAATCAATGGATATCGTCAGCAGCGACATGTTTTGCGGAGTCATCCCATAACTGACGCATATTAAACGACTTTCACTGTTGCGCAGTCCATAACTTACTTCGAATTACAAAGATTCATTTCAGTGACGCTTATTCACAAGCGCATTCATGAATTAGTCCAAGTGATTAATGGAATGAAACTTTTATGCAAGCAACCGCCGTACAGCAAGAGACAACTAGTAGTGCTGCAACAGCACATGCTTTCTCGCATTATAGGAAACAGCTTGGTAATATTGAAATATTATTTCTCTCCTATTAACACCCCAGCTATTGTTTGGATTTGGAAACGTCCAATTCAAACAAATCATCTGTGATACATATGGAAATTTATTTCGTTATTCAGGAGCAGCAATCATTTCTTACGTTTACAAATGAAACAAACGGGAATACGTCAGACTGTTACAGAATTCGCCGCAAATTATACAGTAGCAAGCAACGCTCTGTTGTCAGCTCAGCGTTGTCAAAACTGTGTACAATTCTTTTTGCACATTTGCTTGGCGAATTTTTTTATTAGGTCATTCCTTCAATATCTTATCAATTCTTGACAAAAACACGTACTTCCATCTGTAGTGAGATTTCAACTTGTTGACAGGTTAGTAATTGTGCATCATACACAGTTGATAAACATTACTAATATTCTATGATTTGTGATATTAAATTAATTTATTACCTCTTTATTAACACCACCTCAAACGATGGGCAGTTAAAATATGTTTCTAAAAGCGGATTTCAAAAATGTTTATTAACTAGTGTCTGACAAAAAAATCTGTACCCAAATACATCTAATATAATAAAAATTTAAAATTGTAAAATGAAACCTTCAAGTTTCTATATCCGAGAAAGAAATGTGTTCGTTATGGAAAACTATAAAATAAATCATTGAGTTTTTGAAAACCTTGTTTAATTTATGTAAATGAATTTGAGGAGTTGTTTCGTCGTATGTATTTATTTTGGCATAAAGCTTTTTCGGCCGCATTGCGACCATCTTCAGTGCTAGCTTAGCAGTGAATTTAGACCAAAATAAATACATACGACGAAACAACGTCTGAAATTCATATACATGATGAAAATGTCGTTTACGCCGAACCATTTCCTACCATTACCTCGTTTAATTTTTAACTCACAAAATGTTCACTCCAAATGCGAACTTAATTTTCATTTAAAAAAAATGGATAATCGACCTACTACAGAATTGCTTTATACTCGTTAACATTGAGAAAGATTGTAACATGTTAGGTATTGCTGGTGATTGATGAAATAAGCGTACTCTCTCAACTTGAATCAGTGAAAATCCACTGATTGACAGTGACTATTCACTGATTGTGGTAGTTAAAATCCGACCACTGACAATCAGTGAACTGAACTGAATGAATCAGTGAAAATCGGGACCACTGTTTGAATCGGTGAAACTTCACTGCTTGAATCAGTGAAACTACACTTTTTGAATCAGTGAAATCTGTGGCAACTAATTGAACCAGTGGAGTAAATAGCTGTTGCAATCAGTGAAAGCAAAGCCTCCCTTATTTGAATCAGTGAAATATCGCATTGCTATCCCAGCAGTGGCGGCACGCGCTTAGGTTGCACAACCTCCAGAAAATGAAAAAGATCTCATAATATCTTAGGAATATGCATTTTCCTTTTAAAACATTCATTATTGAAGATATTGCAGCAATAGCGATGTATATGAAATCATTTTGAAACGAAAGGGCGTCCAAGGTCTGGTGCCTTGTCAGGAATTGCACCACGCTCTTGGCTCTATTAATGAAGTTATTGTTTTTACTCCTTAGTACTTCGATTTAACACGGGGGAGATAGAGCCTTTTGGTTGAGCAACCACACAGTTGGCACGTTGCGGAGATACTGCCTTTTTATGTGAGATAGGTGAATACAAGTCTTTATTTAAACCAATAAAAAACATGCAACAGAAGAAAACCGATGTTCAGGAACTTTTCAAAACTCACTACGGAGAAAAATTGGCCTGCAGTTAACACTCTTTATTTTATGTACATATTATTGACAATTTTGGTGACAATAAACAAATTATGAAAAGAAAGTTGGGAAGAAAGTAGTGAAAGAATTATAATCCTCTTATAATTTAAATGTGTATAAATACATTTCAATGGATTTTTATGTGAATTTTACAATAAAAATAAATAGAGAACATTAAATCTGGCAAAATTTTTAAAGTAAAAATACAAATAAACATTTGATATTATTACAAGTATTTGGCAAGTTTTAGGGCAACTTAATCAGCTTCCTCTGCTAATTATAATTTTCATAATTAAAATCAGCAGCATTGCCAAGCTTAAAATTGGAAATGTTAACAGCACTGCATGCCTTTGTTTCTATGTACATATATATGTATACACATGTATATATACACATATATGTGTATAAAGAAAACAAAGACTATTGTGTGTTGTTTCCTAAAAATTTGAATCTGCCATGCTACCGAACAAATGACTGATACCTGACACCGCAATGGAGGCACCTGGCCACTGATTTCAAAGACAGGAATACAATTGATGAATGATGGCATGTGTCAAGAAGCACAAGTTCTAAGCTATTAATTCACTTGAGGTAAAAACCTTAAATGGCTTACCAAATGAACTCCAAAACAGAAACCTTCACAAGGAGCTAATTACAATACAAATATTTGGTAAGGTAAGAAACTTTTAAAGAAAGTTTTAGAAGATAAGCAACAAATATCTGAAGTAAAAAATTTGAGAAAAATTGTCAATGATTTTATTATCAATACTAGTGAGAACACGTCAAAATTTGACGGTGAGATCTTAGATAAATGTAAAATACTGTGCCCAGACTAATGTTCACAATATGTTGCATTGTTTGGATCTTCAAGTTATAACGAAGAAATTCTGTGATGTGTAGTTCCCAAAATTTTGAACACGTATGGTCCATGACCAGGTGGCAATGCAAAATGGCCCACATATTCCAATAATACACGATATGACACAAAAGAAAGAGCACTATTATACTGACGAATATTATTTCTAAAGTTTTTTGATGTGTCATTTGATTACTTCTGGCATATTGCTCGAAGGTAAACTTACTTTCCAATTTAAGCAACACAGAGTAAACACGTTTGCAGAATTTCTCTCGCATGGGAAGTACAAAGCAGAACAAAACCGACATTTTCTGCGCTGACTTTCTCATTCTCTGCGTCCAGTGTACGTTTGCTTCTTTGGGGGCGCGTGGACAACTATTCGGAATTCGACATAACCTGTGAACAACTTCACTACTTCAGTACAACTGAGCAAAACCCACTGTCCGAATTTTCTCTAAAAAATACATCACAAAAGCAAATACATGCAAACTGTCAAAGCCACAATGCAATTATTACAATGAAACAAAACCGTAACGAATTGTAAACAAATCTCAACAATCAAAACAAAACATCAAGCAGCGTGGACTCACATCTAGCATTTCATATAATCGATTTTGAAACAGCATTTTGGAAGAAAACAATTGACTACTGATAAGCGTAGTATTAAAGAATGATTTAATTAATTAATTTACACCGTAAATGTTGGTGAATCAACACAAACAATATCTGATAACACATCTAGGGATCACATTCTTTCATTTAAAGTAAAAAATACTACAATCAATTCAGTAGAAGCAGATGATAAATAAAGTAACACTATTCTTTACAGCGAAAAATATAAACAAACGTAGAGAAGATTTGTGAAACTTGTGACATCTGCTTAAAGAATAAATCATAAAGAAAATCAAAATATGGATTAATGTCACACCTAGGTTGAGCAATGTACCCATTCAAGATAGTTTCTAGAGATACCATCGGAGGTTATGGAGGATCCCGGTCAACAAAAAAATACCTACACCTACTGGTCGACCATTTCACAAGATATGCTTATATTTTAACATCAAAAAATCAAAACGCTGATGACTTCATAAAACTAACTGAGGAAGTAACAAAAAAACATTATGTCCAGATGGTACTAACGGATCAATATCCAGGAATAAATTCAAAAGAATTAAAACAATTCCAAATAAAGAAAAAAATAAAATTGATTTTTACTGCCATAGATGCGCCTTTCTCCAATGGTCTCAATGAAAGATTAAACCAGACTTAAGTGAATAAAATAAGATGTATTATGAATGAAACTAACAAAGAGGCTGCTATTGCTATGGACAACTATTGTGAAAAAGCTGTGGAGAAATACGAGACAGAGCATACAGTGACAAAATTCTCAACAAAATACTTGCTAGAGGGTAAAACCATAAATATCCTACCGCATGAATTAAAAATAAAATGCACAGCCGAAGATTTAGAAAGAGAGAGGAAAATAGCACTCAAGAATACAATAAAAAACACGAATAAAATACAAAAAATTCATAATGACAACAAAAAATATTCAACCTACACAGGAGACAAATTGAATTAAAAAGGGAGATCTTGTGTACATAGAAAATGAAAATCGCCTGAATAGGAAGAAATTAGATGAATTGAGAATTGGGCCATACTCGATATTGGGAAAATCTTAAAGTCAAACTATGAAGTCAATACCGGACACAGAACCAAAGAATCAAATTTCTATGATATAACAAAACTAACTCCAATGGTAGAAGGTTATGATAATTGAACAATTGCAAAAGCATTGTTCATTTCCTAGGAGGGGGGTTATTACAGAAACCCAACTGAGTTTTTATTTCAAATTAAATATTTGAAGGATATAATCATTATATACTGCTAAAAATGAAAAATAAATTGCTAATGATGTTGAGTATGCCAAATTTGTTGTAAATATTAATTTAAACAGTAAGTCAAATGCTGCAATGGGTGAAGGAATATTTTATTATTATTAAAAAAAAGGGCAGATGTTAAAACCAACCATCACCCTGAACAAAACACGAATAGTTTTTCTATCCTTTCACCCATATCAAATATTGCTGGACATTTTTCTTGAAGGTTTTTCTCCTTTCCAATTCCTCCAGATGCAAGTTAGAGCCCTCCTAAAACAGAAAAAAGATAGGTCAAGAAGTTATGCGAGAAAACAATGGTTACTTGATTTTCAGATTACATACAAGATCATACTAACTGGCAGAATTATTATGAGGTCTGGATTGGGAACCTCAGGAGTGACAAATGACTTTGATGTACCTTCTGCACTCCCACTTCTCTGCCAAACTAGCCTCGCTATGTAAATGAGTAAAATATAATGTGTTTAGTGACTAAGGAAAGCAAGAAACACTGATCAAAATAAATCAGTATTACAGCAGTCTTTTGCAAATTAAAATACCTTTCAAAATATTCACATTGTTAGAGTCCCCAGTTAGCTCCAGCACTTTCTCTTACACTTCTTCAAAACTCCACTCCTGGACTGGTGTCAAACTAAATTGGAAAAACCAAAGAATGAGTTATTAGTTTGCTGGCATGCCCGGCTCTGCTGTGGTGTAATCGAGAGCATTTTGGACTTGTTACAAATTTCATAAACGAAATTATCCATTGCGCGTCAGATATTTCACACTGTATCACCAAACAGTTACATTAAAACTCTTAAGTTACATAAGAAGTTTCCAAGTTAATAACAAAAACAAATACGTGATATTAACAATGTGTTCATAACCTATTTCTTAGTATGGACAAATGCTCACCATAAAATAAAACGTCTCACAGTTATCAACAAGACGAGTCACAGAAAAGCGAAAACTACTTACCTAATGCAATTAAAACAATCTTCAGACACAGGTCAGTTTTCTCGCAGGAAACCTCTATTCCACTGGCTCCGCCGTGCGATTTTGCGTACATTCACAACACAGCACGTGAATGACTGGACCAGTCGGTATGGTGGCGCGGCCACTGACAACCAGTGAAATGCAGGCGGTCATTTTGAAAAGGTTCACGTATTCACTGATTGTCAGCAAAACTACACATTTCGACTGAAGATATCAGTGACTTTGCTCTCACTGATTGAATCAGCGGCAATTTCACTGATTCATATTCAGAGAGTAGATAAATACCTTTCGTTTAGTCAAAATATGTATGTCCTACACATCGTAACAAAAAATATGGATTATCAAATAGGTTTCAAATAATATCTAAAAGGTTAATTAGTAAACGTATAACAGAAACTCGATTGTAAGTAAAACTAATTAATCTTATCGCCTGTCTTACTGCCATCACTCTCTCGCCATTCACCATTAAACTTCTTCAATGTGCATCGGTGCAAAAAGAAAATACATCAATCAATTGAGAATAGAAGTTATATAATACAGTGAAATAGAATTAATATTGGAATTTTAAATTGAAAATTATATTAATATTTTTACTTATTAAACTACTCATTTCTTTAAGAAGATGTGCACGTCCGTTTTTGAAGATCTGATTTTTTACAACTGAGTTTGTCTGAGAGAAAAAACTTTACCTTCAATTTTTTAGTAGTTTCAAAATGTAAACTATTTGCAATATTCGAAACACCCAGTGACACCCTAAAACGTGACTAGCAGTATATTTTTACCTTTCTTTATTACATATGTGGAGAAAACGAAAGAAAAAATTTGGAGAGTTTTTGAAAAAAAAGGAATTTTTTAATTGCCATGTTTCGCCCAAAAATATCAAGAATACTATAACTATTTTCAAAATTTGACATGGTCTTATTTCATGATCGCTCTTAATGGAACAGATTTCATTTAGAAAAATAATCTTTACCTTCAATTTTATAGTTGTAGGAAGTCGCAGAATATATTTTGAATTTTTGGAAAAATCAAAGATTTCAACGACTATGAGACCTGCCCCATTCTCTTAAACATCCTTCGTGTAATTCACCAACAAGATTTAATCACAAAATTTGGAGCCTTTTTTTGCAAGTTGAAAAATGTCCGAGAGGCTTCATGTAAAGTACCTACAAAAGTAAAACATCGGTTTCGAGTTCCACGGGCCACGACACTTGCCAGAACAATTGGAGAATATCAGTTTCGAATAAAATCGACTGAATAATTTAAGCGCTAGCGTTGTACACGGACAGACGAACGGACGGACCGACAGACGGACGGACCAACAGACGGACGGACCGACGGACGCACCGACAGACGGACGGACCGACAGACGGACGGACCGACAGACGGACGGACCGACAGACGGACGGACCGACAGACGGACGGACCGACAGACGGACGGACCGACAGACGGACGGACCGACAGACGGACGGACCGACCGACGGAGACGGACCGACCGACAGACGGACGGACCGACAGACGGACGGACCGACAGACGGACGGACCGACAGACGGACGGACCGACAGACGGACACCGACAGACGGACCGACCGACAGACGGACCGACCGACAGACGGACCGACCGACAGACGGACGGACCGACAGACGGACGGACCGACAGACGGACGGACCGACCGGACGGACCGACAGACGGACCGACCGACAGACGGACCGACCGACAGACGGACCGACCGACAGACGGACCGACCGACAGACGGACCGACCGACAGACGGACCGACCGACAGACGGACCGACCGACAGACGGACCGACCGACAGACGGACCGACCGACAGACGGACCGACCGACAGACGGCCCGACCGACAGACGGACCGACCGACAGACGGACAGACAGGCAGACGGACCGACAGACGGACAGACAGGCAGACGGACCGACAGACGGACAGACAG
>BLKR01007902.1:0-29367 GCA_011170035.1 Teleogryllus occipitalis
CATCGGTAACGTGAATCACATCTAATGATTTACAACATAAAAGGATACATATAGAAGTATGTAGCTTGTATATGCTATGTTATAAATGATTAGGTGTGATCCACGTTGTTTGGGCAAGACCCACAGAAGATGGGAAGTAGTTTTCCGGAAAGTTAACTTTGGGCATGTTGTAATAAATATAATAAGTTATTGTTGTGGATAATTATTCTTACCAAGCACTCATCAGTATTCCCACTAACCAAAATTCCATCGAACCGCGCGCCATTTTCAGTGGAGTGTACAGAACAGCGACGACTTGTGTTACCTAGTCAAGTTCGCCGGCCGCGGAGTTCCATGGCCGGTCAGGTGAGCGACTCGCGCGCAATCACAGGAGGTGGGTGAAGGGGGCGATGTTAACAGTGTCTGCGCCCGTGCGTGTGTGTGTGGTGGTGGTGGTGGTGGTGGTGGGGGGGGGGTGATCGCGAGCGGGTCGCTTCGGGAGACAATCACCAGGCGACGGGACGAGCGCGACGCGGCGCGGCGGTGCTCCGTCTCATTTGCAATTTGTTGGCGGGTGATTTGCCGGGTGAGCTGGTCGCCCTGCATATGCATGAGGTCGCGAAGCTCGGTGCTGCGAGGCGAGGCCGCGAGGGCCGGCGGCGACTGAGTTGCCTCGCGGCGACCGACTGCCCGGCGCCCGCGCCGATCCGCGCCGCCCGCCCGGCTCACTCCGCCCGGCCCTCGCTGCCTCGGCTCCCAGCACGCGCCAGCCGACGATGCGAGATTCCGGCTCGTGCACTGATATGGTCATTATTCCCATAGTGCAGTGCATGATTTTATCGTCGTCTCTGCGCCGCCCTCTTCTGACTCCGCCCGGATAAAGCTCTCGACTCCCAACACACGCCCACCGAGAATATGATTGATTGGAGATTCCGGGCGCGTCAACCACTTAGGTCATTATTCCCATAAGTGCAGTGCATGATTTCATCGTCTTCCCCGCGCTGCCCGCCCGACTGACTCCGCCCGGCCGCAGCTCTCAGCTTCCAGCGCTCGCCAGCTGAGGATGCGAGATTCCGGCTCGTGCACTGATATGGTCAATATTCCCATAAGTGCACTGCATGATTTTATCGTCGTTCCCGCTGGTCGCCTGGCTGACTCCGCCCGGCCGCAGCTCTCGGCTCCCAGCGCGCCAGGCGAGGGTACGATATTCCGGACGCATGAACTGATAAGGTCATTATTCTCATGAGTGTAGTGCATGATTTGATCGTCGTCGTCACCTTGCCGCCCGCCCGGCTAAAGCTCTCGGCTCCCAGCACACGCCCACCGAGAATGTGATTGATTTTTCCCATCAATCATATTCTCGGTGGACGCGTTAACTACTTAGGTCATTATTCTCATAAGTGCAATGCATGATTTTATCGTCTCCCCCACGCGGCGTGCTCGGCTGACTCCACACAGCCGCCGGACGCATGAACTGATAAGGTCATTATTCTCATGAGTGTAGTGCATGATTTGATCGTCGTCGTCACCTTGCCGCCCGCCCGGCTAAAGCTCTCGACTCCCAGCACACGCCAGTCCAGGATACAAGGTTCCGGGTGCGTCAACGGCTAAGGTCATTATTCCCATAAGTGATGTGCATGATTTTATCGTCGCACCCGCGCCGCCCGCCCGGTTGACTCCGCCCGGCCGCGGCTCTCAGCTCCCTGACCCGCCCAGCACACGCCCACCGACAATGATTGATTGATTGATTGGCGATTCCAGGTGCGTCAACGGCTAAGATCATTTTACAATAAGTGCAGTGCCTGCTTTTATCGCCGCCCCCGCGCCCTGCCGGTTGACTCCGCGCGGCCACTGCTATAAGCTCCAAAGCGCGTCTAGCGCGCGCCCACCGAGCATACGATTTATTGTTTGGTGATTCCGGGCGTATCTGCGAAGGTCATTATTCCCGTAAGTGAAGTGCTTGATTTTATCATCGCCCTCGCCCGGCTGACTCCGTGAGGCCCCAGCTGTCGGCACCCTGGCGCGCCCAGCACACTCCCACTGATGATATGATTGATTGGTGCGATTCAGGGCGCGTCAACGGCTAAGGTCATTATTCCCATAAGTGTAGCGCATGTTTTTATAGTCGGAGATAAAGGGAGGAGGAAGGAATGTCGAGAACGGTCCTTGTCCTTAGTTCCGTAGTTCTAAACTAACCTGGAAATTTTGACGAGCTCTTTCGTGGATTTTTCGGAACATTTCCAATAACTATAGGTATGTCCTGTGTTTCTACGCCCGTCACCCGGTTTCTCTGCATTTCCAATCTTTTATTCTTAAAGAGGTTTCTCTGCAATTTTGGTTAAGACCTTCTGATCGTGTGGTATCATCAAGTACCAATACGTACGCTAATACTATTGATAATAATAATAATAATAATAATAATAATAATAATAATAATAATAATAATAACTAGTAACATGTCAGAAGAAATGAAACAGTTGTTTATAAATGACAGGACATCGAAAAACTTCAGAAATAATATCAGTCAATATAATTATAGTCTGCCTTCTGTGTCATTCGATGCTGATATTACGTTGCCACTTGGACATGGACCTCACGTGTTTAATTGTGTAAGTGTTAATATAAAACAATTGCTTTTGTTCTGCATAATATCTAATCATCCTGACCATAAAAGTAAATATTTGCAGAGATAAAAAAATAGCATTAAATAAGAGAAGTTTCCTCTTTCTTCTTCCTATTTAAGAATTTGCTTCAAGAACATTAGTCTAGGCACAGTATTTTACATTTATCTTACATCTCACCGTCAAATTTTGACGGGTTCCCGCTAATAATAATAATAATAATAATAATAATAATAATAATATATTTAAGAGTAAATGCAGGTCTTAGAATAAATTTATAAAACTTCTAATTCATGTTAATGGGTGTGAGGAAGAGTTTCCTCCATGAACATGTGATGGAAAAATTCATAAAACGAAGTTATTCATGTTTCGTTTCCTTCTGATTGTTAGGAAACTCATCGTAGACTTACGTTAGGCTGACACACGAAACCTCTCTGCGGGAAATTGTGGCCGATCGGCGGAAAACTTGAGAATGACGAATTGCAATTTGGGAGACCAGCCGGGAGCTTCATGCTTTTCCCGATTAAAGCTGCGTCTCTCAGGGGAAATACGTGCACTAGGAACAGCCCGTCAGCTCCGAATCATAGTACGGTGCCGAATATTCACTGCAATAGGATCTCCGCCACCGTTCCGGTTATAACACTAAAGGGCATAATGACTTGTGTAGTTAATGCGCCCAGGAAGAATAAATATTCATACTTACTTATTAAACCTTATTTAGTATTGCACTCTTCCCCGCCGGTGTAATCCGTTTATGAAGGAAACGGATTCATACAATTTTCTACAATTTTCCTGCGTTGTTCTTGTCGTCTAAGGACGAGGAGGGAGACACTGACGTGAATAGAAAGCAAGATCGCGAATCGTGATTGTAAACGATCGTGCTCTTGCTTTCGCCTGGAAGTAATCAGAGAGATAGCACGGAAACTCACGAGCAGTGTACATGTAATATATTTCGGCGGGCATCATATACTCTGGAATGTTGAATTCGCCAAGAAAATTATTGCTCGAATTATATAATACTTGGTATCAAAATTATACGTGCCATACGAAAAGTTTTCCGTTGCCTTAGACATGTGAAGAGCAGAATTTGAATAATGAAATACTTCGGAGAAAATGTAAAAAAAGATGTTATAAAATAGTATTGTCAGTCAATCTCGAAAACAGTGATTACACTGAGAATTATTTTAATAATTTTATTTCTTTTATAACATCTGATTTTTGTGTTGGAGTATTTATCCTTTCTAGGATATATCTATTAATATTTGTAAATTTATACTAGAGGAAATTGTGAAATAAAGAATTATTATTACTATTATTATTATTATTATTATTATTATTATTATTATTATTATTGCTTTAAACATTGACATGGATTTCATAGCGATCGATATTATTGTGCCCGCTACCATGATTTGGGTGGAGAAGTCCAAAGCACTTTCGTAGGTTACAGTGATAACAGAGAATAAAAGAGGTTATATAGCAGCCCATAACTTCTATTAAATGGCTGTCTATAATTTAAACTGTGTAAAGTGACGACGTAAAAGTCTATGAAAGTCAATTCATTGAAGAGAAAAGTTTATTAGACCATCCACCACTCCTGTCATTAACAATAAACTGCGTGAGAAAGAATATTGATTTATTGATTAGTGGAATCGCGTGCTCAGCTGTTATCCTTTGCGCTCGCGTACATGTGAGGGGGAACCGTCGCCACCCCCTGAAGCGCATTCAACGCGCCGATTCGAAGATCCCTGTTGCCCGGGGCTGCTTCAAGGGAGGGTGCAATGTTTCGTGTTTACGGTAGCGTCATATACTTTCATTGATTGATGATTCCGGGCGGTAACTGCGAAGGTCACTGGTCCCGTAAGGGTAGTGCGTGTTTTAACTCGGGGGGTGATGATCTTTATCCGATGGATGACGAGACTCGGCGCCGACCTACAGATCGGCTTGCGAAGTTTTTCCACAGCCAGGTATCTCCCACCAGCGGGGCATCGCCTCATCTGGGACAAGCCCTAAGCTCACAACTGGTCTTCCACCATGTGTGATAATGTTGTGCATGTAAGAGAGAGAGAGTGTGTGTGTGTGTGTAAAAGTAAGCGAAGAGGATAGGACTTGGAAGGAATAGAAAGATGGCGACTTGGATAGGAAAGAAAGATCGCGTACGGTCAGTGTCCCGTTTGTTAGGGTACAACTCCGAGTATCGCGTTGATCGGAGAAACCACGGAAAACTACTGATTCAGAGCAACCGGCCGCTACAATTCTTCTCAAATTCAATTCTCACCTCAATTCTTCTCTCTTCCGCTAAATTCGACTTTGCTATGTAGCTAGTGACAAAGATCCTGCCACCCTTGGGACTGGCTTGTTCAAGCCGGGACGTACCTCCGAGACGTCTCGGTCAGAGGAACTGTAGTGAGCTACCGAAACCGGTCTCGACCTACTTTGCTCACTAAATTCGTGAGTGAAGTGCATGTTTAGAGGTGAGGGGCGGTGATCCTTCTCTGAAACGCGCGATACGTTCTGACTGACGCGTCGATTTTCTTGGTAATCCGCAGCGAGGCGCCACCGCAACCAGGATAAATTCTAACCTCCCGACTGTTCTCCGGACGTGAGTGCTGATGTAGTGCATGTAAATGTAAGCGAGTTAGTGCTAGGAGGGGGGACAAGAGCGGTGGAAGAAGTAGCTTGTGCTGTCCGCGATGCGTGTCCAAAGAATAGGAAGTCCTACATTTTAATTAATTTAACGTAAAAGAAGTTTAATTTATTCATAGAAATCAGTGATTTTATTTTGTAAAATAAATTGCATTTTCATTGCTTTACAGTTTTTTATCGCGCTGTTTTCAAATCTTTTGACTAGGTTCCTTCGCATTTGGAGTGTGGCTATTTAAGTGTCTACTCAGTGATTTTTCGTAATTTTCACATTGTTTCTAACGGTTTGATGCAAACTTAGCACAAGGTTTAGTTACCCCGCACCATATACCAGCAAGCACTTAAAAGGCGAAGGTGTTGGCAGAGCAGGCGGAGGCGAAGGCGGTTGCGTGTGCGAAGGTGTTGGTGTCGGGGGCGGGGCGGGGTCGGAGGCGGGGTCGGAGGCGGGTCGGAGGCGGTCGGAGGCGGGTCGGAGGCGGGGTCGGAGGCGGGTCGGAGGCGGGGTCGGAGGCGGGTCGGAGGCGGGTCGGAGGCGGGGTCGCAGGCGGGGTCGTAGGCGGGGTCGGAGCCGGAGTCGGAGGCGAGTTCGGAGGCGGGGTCGGAGAGGCAAGACGGGGGAGGAGACGCAGGGCGGAGACGGGGCAGAGGCAAGGCGGTGGTAGAGCGGAAGCGGGGGCGGGGGCGTAACTGATGTCACTGAAGTGCCTCTGACCGGGAGGTATTGGGATTCGAGTCCAGACGGTGGCAGGATTTTCGACACTAGCCAGATATCTAGGTCGAGTCTGTCACTGACTAGAGGAGAACTCTAACGGCCGGTTGCTCTCATCGACAGTTTTTCGTGGTTTCTCCGTCCCAATACCAGTTCTTCGACCTATGCTGGAGTGATACCCAACCAAACAAACTACGGTCCGCGTACGATCTTTCCTTCCCATTTCTTGACCTATTCTACCTCTTTCTATACACATTACTCTTACGCGCACTATACTACCACACATGCCGGGAGAACGGTCGGGAGCTCAGAGCTTGTCGTGGCTTAGCGGTGCCGTGCTTGTGGGAGGTATCTGGTTGGAGAAATAAGCCACTAGCCGAGGGTAGGTTGATACCGGAAGTCGCCACCAAGTGGGGTAAAAGCATTGCTACCTCTCGAGCAAAAACCATGCACTACATATCATAGCAGTTGCCGCGCCCGGATCACTAACATTCAGCGGTGGCGAGGTTGGAGTCGGCCCGCTCTGGCCGAGGCGAGGCCGTAAGTGTTGTTCATGTTTTATCTCGAGAGGTGGCGGTGATCTTCCCCCGACGGATGGTGAGATTCAGCCCCAAGATCAGCTAGCGGGGTTTTTTCCTCCAGCAGGTATCTCCCAATTACACGGCACAGCCCCAACCATGACAATCTGTAAACTCCAGACCGGTCTCCCGGCATGTGTGGTAGTGTAGTGCATGTAAATGTGTGTATAAGAAAGGGGTAGGAATGACAAGAAATGGGAAGAAAAAATCGTGTGCGGTCCGTAGCAATTTTGGTATGGTGCTGCTCCGGCATTCGCCTGGTAGTGATCGGAGAAACCACGCAAAACTACCGATCAGAGCAGCCGGCCGCTAGAATTCTCCTCCAGACAGCGACTGCATTCGACCTAGCTGACGAGCTAGTGTCGAAAATCCTGCCGCCGTGGGGAGTGGGAACCTAGGACTTCCCGGTCAGAAGCGCTGCAGTGACATCAGTTGACGCCCTGAGCCGCCTCTCCCGGTCGTAGGTTGTGGCGAAGGCTACGCCGAGCCGCAAACGCGCGCGAGGGCGGCGGCGGCGAGGGCGGCGGCGAGGGCGGCGGCGAGGGCGGCGGCGAGGGTGGCGGCGAGGGCGGCGGCGAGGGCGGCGGCGAGGGCGGCGGCGAGGGCGGCGGCGAGGGCGGCGGCGAGGGCGGCGGCGAGGGCGGCGGCGAGGGCGGCGGCGAGGGCGGCGGCGAGGGCGGCGGCGAGGGCGGCGGCGAGGGCGGCGGCGAGGGCGGCGGCGAGGGCGGCGGCGAGGGCGGCGGCGAGGGCGGCGGCGAGGGCGGCGGCGAGGGCGGCGGCGAGGGCGGCGGCGAGGGCGGCGGCGAGGGCGGCGGCGAGGGCGGCGGCGAGGGCGGCGGCGAGGGCGGCGGCGAGGGCGGCGGCGAGGGCTGGGGCTGGCGGAGGTGAGGCAGGCGGTGAAGGGCGGGGCAGGGGAAAGGACAGGGCGGGCGGTTCTGGGGCGCTTTTAAATCCGATTTCCAACTGGACTGCATTAGCGCAAAGCTCTGTACGCTCCGTCCTTCGCTGTTGCTTCCCCCTCCCCCTCCTCTTCCCCCACCCTCGGCCCCTCTGTGCGATTCGAATGCCGCCACGCTGCACATGCCTGTTGTCATCTCCTTCTTTCGGCTGATAGATTTGTGAAGATATTTTTTTGTCTGTGCACTGCTTTCTGTCTCATTATTTTGAACGAGGTCTATGTTTTTTAAATTTATTTAAGATGGTACGATAAAAGTACGGTATAACATTCGTCGGGTCTGGCTGATGAGTTTTCAAATTGTGCAATAAGGAACCAGTGGCTGATCAGGATAAATCTGTAACTGGAGTGTAAATATTTCTAGATTTAACTATTTTATTATTAGTAAACCTTCCAAGCAACGGAGTATTTTGCAAGAAGGTTTCATAGTTGTTATAAAATATTGTAAGGGTACACACACACACACACACACACACACACACACACACACACACACACACACACACACCTTTAGAAATTTTTCTCAACTTTCTAATCACTATACGTTAACTTCTCAACTCTTTTCATTTTAGCTGATCGCCTACAATTCCTGTTTCTATATCTCAAAACGAAAGTACACATTTTTATTGCAGTTTTTTTTAACAACAGTTTTCCTTTACATATTCCGTTTTTGTAATATGCTATACTGTTCTGGTGCTATGCAAGTTGCAGATCCGCCACTAACTCACTGCTGTCGAAATCTGTTAAAATTACATTTATCTCCAGTATCGCAGCGCAACTATTACTCAAACCAACGCTTTTGCGTGGCAAATAATGGAAACTCATTAAAACTAGAATCGCCGAATTATAAATTTGTTCACATCTATCAAAAATCGAAGGCACTCTCAAGCAGACATGTTGGGTCGGTGTTCATAAAAATGTTTTTATTAGTAATGTAAATATCTTGGAGAGCTATCAGTAATGCTCTTAAACTATATTATTTTCATTGGAGCATGCGATTGTCGATTTCAAATGCAAAAATGCATTGAAACAGTTTTTTCTTCGTTAACTATTAATTTGTTAATACGAAAACAATTTGAAACTTCTGAAATGGTACTATTTACTGCTTCCTTTTTGCAAAGAACATTCGCGTCATCGGTAAACAGTACTGTTATTTCATCTTTAATAAACAAAGGCATATCGTTTACGTATAACAGAAAGAGGATAGGATTAAGATCGAATCTTGCGAGACCCCGTGCTCAATTGAAAAAGAATAGGAAAGATAATTAAATAATGTCCTTTCGTGACAGTAAGGTATTTCTACTCTTTGAGTTTGATGTTTAAGGTACGAGTTAATCCAACCTGTTGTAATTATATCCTCAACATACTAATATTAAGCTAATTATTAATAACTAGCTATAACAGCTACTTCATTTGGGTGGAGTCTTGAATATTTAACAGATTATTTTAAAAAATAGTAAGTATATATGAAATTATTTAACAATTTTTCACATTGGTATTTCAATGAAATCTTTGTAAAAATTCTTTATACAGTATGCGAACTACACGAACATTTTATGTTCTGAAGCAAGAATCATTTGTTTTGTGGATTCACTCCCTCGAAAGCACGTTACATATATCTGAATGCTATTTCTAAAGCACCTTTTACAAAAATTTCATCTACTTTAAAAATGACAGTCCTTCTGCATTATTTATTATCATTACAAATAAGTATCGGTAAGCAGAAGCCTTATGAACTGGAACGGGTAATTTATGAGTATTATTGGAATTCTTTCACGAAATTTTTTCTCATTTTGGGCTGCCATTAAGAATAACAGCTTATTGTGCTGTAATTCGGTGACTCTCAAATGGATATTTAACCCAATATTCACGATTTAAAGGCTGAAAATAAGTGTTTAATTTGTCGGCTATTTTGACAAGTCCAGAATATTAAGAGAACTGAGAGTGAGCAGGGTTGTACGAGTAAATTAAAAAACCTATTAAGATCATAGAAAGTGTGCATAGTTAAATTTCATACTCTAAATCTTGTATTATAGCGGAATGAACATTAAGTAGAAAATTATAGTGACCTACAGATTATTTTTTCACGTATCATAATTGAAGTAATATCTTCTTCTATTCGATAGTGTGCCCCACGCAGTAAGATGATTAACTTCGCGATTTATTTCTTAAAACTGTAAATGTAATATTTATTAGTTTCTTGTAATGTACAGATGATATTTACTAAAAATACAGCATCTTTAGTCTACAACGCATATAACTTACTCTTGCGGTTTGCACTACCTCCCTACTTTACCTATTTACTTTCTCATGTTTCACATAGTACCTTGACTACCGTAGACGTCTTCATCATGCGACATATATCCTCAGCGTAGTACTTTATTTATGCTGCGCCTATTTCCTTTAACTCGAAAACACCACATATCATTTTCATTTATTCTTCTAAACTTCTCTCCATTTCTTATTCCATCCCCTCCAACTAATCACTGTTTACCCTTTACTTATCATTCCTCACTCCTTCCTCTTTTCTCTCCCTCCACTTCCTTCTGCAAAACTTCATATTCACCAAATGCCACCTATTCCATTGTTTTCCCATCTCTCTCCTGATTTTTTAGTCTTCTGTTCCTCTGCCTCAACCACCACTACCCCTGCTCTATTCTAATCCGTATATCTTATTCCACTAGCTTTATGTGCTCCCTGCTATCTCTTCCAAATGAGATTTATTAATTTTTATACCAATTCTTCTCTCCTAGCTAATGTCTCTTAATAATATTCTTTCATCTCCACCTTTAGTTTTCCTACCCCCACCGATTCTTTCTCTTCACTTCCATCAATACAAAATATCTCTTTATCTCTGTATATACTCTCTATTCATTATCCCTTCTACAGCTTTTCCTGTATCTCTCGATAACATGCTCCCATGAATCAGCATCCCCTCCAGTATCGTAGATGTCATGAACACATTGGTAACGGGAGATTGTTTCTTATTTTTTCCCCCAATCATCTACAGATCTCGCGTAAAGCCCATACATTAAATGTAAAAGAAAATATATCGGAATTGCAATTAAAATGAACACAATTTCTTTACTTACTCTTATAATAGTCATGACGTCTGCAAAAACATTCGTAGTTGCTAAGAATGAAAAGAACAAAAATGTTTAAGGGTATTGCTTCGAAAGTAAATATGTTTTGTTATCCACCGACCCGTCGGTAAGAAAGTGGAATATAATGACGATTTGGGTTCAGCTACGTAAAATGATGGCCTAATTTGAATAACAAAGTGAAGGGGGTTTGAATCTGGAAATTGGAATAACTTTTCATCCAATTTAACGTTAAAATAGTAATTTGTATGTATGAATATGATTATAGAGCAGAGGGGAGGCCGAAATGTGAGGCCTGCATTTTGCCTGGCGCAGCGCATTTTGGAAATCACTCTGTTCGCAAGTTGAATATGCGTGTTTGTGTGTAACAACAATCCCGGAATATCGTTGTGCTGCAGGCAAGTGGTGTTTGGAAATTTCCGGGCGAACTACGTTCCACCAGGAACGTACTACGGTTCACGCTTGTCACTACAGTTGTGCCTTGAAATGTGTTAAATTTTCTGTATATACACCACATGGCGCAAAAAAATTATAAACATTTTCGTGAGAGTGTTATAAGTGTTAGCCACGTAAAATTATTTTGTAATTATACAAGTATTTGGTGCTAATTTTAAATAAAATTTTAGAATTTTCCTTTTCTCTTGGTGTGTTTGGAGAAAAACGTTCCAATTTTTTTTCGACGATGGTGTAGTTGGAATAGTATTCTATATCATTTCATTTGTAAAGTGAAGAGTTTATGTTTAGAATCAATCTTTAATTTGTTTACCTAAAATTCATAACTAAAGATTCCCATGTAACTACATCATTTCTTTTCTAATTTGAAACTGGATGAAACCTTCACAGAAATTTAAATCTTGAAACGGACTTTATTTTAGAACTTGTTTTATTATGCACGAAATTGTATATTTTGGGGGTTACTGCACGAAACTGCACGTTTCGGGTAATGCTAGCTAAACATTGCACATTTTGGGGTATTCTGGATTAATTTACTATATTAAAAGTTTTGTTGCATAAAGTATAATTTTTATATTATAAACGTGTTTTAATTTACCTGTTTTATAGGTTTAATTTAAGAAAAAAATTTAATCTGGCGATGTCAAGAGGTCTGTGGAAGCCGAGAGCCGTTTCATATGTATAAATTCTGCATTTTGTGGCATTGTGAACTGACTGTCTGTCCTTTTCATGATGCCTATTGTATAATTAAAGTGTTTGAGGCATTGCCACATCGGAGATAGTTCGGATATGCGATGTTGCCATGTATTCTGTCCGCAGCTCTTGGTTGCGGCCGTACAGCCAACGCTATGTTTGGGGTTTATCTTTCCAATCGGGTTATACATCCATTTGGCAGTCTTCGCTGTACTTACCAACCGAAACTGCATGCCCGAGTCATATTTGACCGTACGTCCGGGCACGAAGTTTAGTAGCGAGCTGCGAGCTGCGTTTCAAATTCATCGAATTTTTCGGAACAAATGTTACCATGCGAGAAACAAGTGAGAATGAACAAAGTTTTTGAAGGCTTTAAGCTGCGTGGAGATGTATGTCAGAGCGAGGAACACAGACAGGTGTAAATGTAGAATGAAGTTTTTTCTGTCTGAAACATATATTTGATGATAGATGATATAGTAATTTCTGAGAATATAATTTGGTAATGTACATTATTGTAAATTATAATGAAAATATTCAACATTTTCTTGTATATAGGGTTGCCTGAAATGTTTTCAGAAAATTGAGCACCGGGAGGGGGCGAGGAGGAGGAGGGATTTTTGGAATATTAATGACACATTTTTGAATAATTATTAATTATACATTATACTAATATCACAATCGTCTGCTTCAATGTAATAAGATCTTTAAATAATTGTACAGTTCTCAATAGTTTGTAATTAAATATACTAACATCACAATTACCTGCTTTACTACAATTTCCTTTGGATTACATTCATTGTTTTCAAATCATTTTATTATTTAACTTAATCTTCATTTAACTATTTTACTATTTCTTTTCATGATTTTCGACAATATTTCTTAACTGTCTGAACAACGTGTACATTATATTACTTTTTTAACAATCGTTTAACTTCGGTACATTTATAAGGAACGTAACGCACATGTGGCTTCGACCTGACTCAACCTTCTTTTGTTTGTTTGTTGGTCCAAACATATTCCATTACGCTGAATATTCTTTCTGAGCTAGCATTGGAGACTAGGGCTGATGCAGAATATGGAAATTATTGTGGACGACAACTATATGGTCTTGCTCAGTAGCCAGGATTGCCATTAAAGTCCACGCTAATGGTGATTAAAAATTTGCCGTATTAAACACTAAAATCTCCCTAACACTTGTTCACTCATTCAATTTTTTCTCTTCATTGGATAAGGCCTTTTTACATTTTCTCTATTTTAATTTTTTATATAGTCAATAAGAAATAGAAACAACCCTACTTGTATAACTTCATTATTCTTGTTTTTTAAGTAATTCTTGTATTTTTCAATGTTTGTATTTACTACTTGCATTTTTGTGCTATTTTATTTTTGTATGTGAATAATGCTCAAAATATCAAATGTGATTTCTTTAAACAATATGTAAACAATTAGTTACAATAAAATCACTAAAATCATTTTATTTCATTCACTTTCAATTTCACATCAAAAATGTAAAATTAGTTGATAAATGAATTAACTGAAGTTTTTAGGCCACATAACACCGTTTTGCAAAGTTTTGGTATATTTATTGTATTTTTTGCAGGGTTTGGTTTTTAGTGTACGTTCTACATAGTTTTACTGCACGAAAATCCGATCTTTATTTATAACCCTGGTGTGTAAATATAATTTTTTTTTCCATAAGAAGTCAAAGTCAATAAATTTCTTTCTTCATCCGTCTTGCTCTATACAATTTGAGACAACAAGATCTTCCTTTATAAAACTTCAAAGTTCTTAAAATTCTTGTCATAATTTTGTGTAATATATTGCAAACGTATACAAGACATTCTAGGAAGTAGTGTACTTTAACTCTAATACTACATCCAAGGTCTAACAGGTCATCATTCCTTTCCCTCGCCACTGTTTGAGACTTGGGTTTCGGCATCGGTATCAACTGTCTGATGTTATATCGGAGATCCCGAATTTATTCCTTTCTCAATAACAAGACATCGTATTGGTGAAGCGTTTTGACGAAACGAGATCCTATACAAAAGGCTTTCTGTAGGCGAAGCGTCGTGCCTTGCCTGCTCGCTGCTCCCCGCGGCCATGAGCGGTGAAAACTTTAATGTTTGCGGATGCTCGTTTGAGGAACTTCTGGTAACGCGTCTACTTTCCGCTCTTTTTCCGTCGCTCTCTCGCCGACGCGCCCGATCGCTCCGGCAACTTCCAAGACCAGAGATGGAACGTGAGGCGGTCGATGTGCAGAGGGAGAGGGCGGGGCCGGGGACGGGAGGAGAGCTGGGGTCTGCGAGGAGGACACACAGATGGAATGGTGAGTGGGCGACGTGGGCGAAGGGATGAAGGCAGTGTGAAAGTGGTGTGAGGATTGGGTGAGGGTACGGTGTGGGTGAGGTGAGGGTGCGGTGAGGGTGGGGTGAGGGTGGCGAGAGGGTGGCGAGAGGGTGGGGAGAGGGTGGGGAGAGGGTGGGCAGAGGGTGGGGAGAGGGTGGGGGAGTGGGTGGGGTGGGGTGAGGGCGTCTTAGGGACGGGGTGAGGGCGTCTTAAGTGCGGGGTGAGGGCTATCAGAATGGGCGATGGGTTGATTGATTGATTTTTTCGTGTTTCCGGGCGCGTCAACTGCTTCGGTCATTAGTCCCGTTAGTGTAGTGCATGTTTTTTCTCGGGAGATGGCGGTGATCTTCCCCCGCTTGATGGCGAGATCCGGCGCCGACCTACCGTCGACTAGTGGGGTTTCCCCCAAACCAATTCTCTCCCACCAGCGGGGCACCACCCCAGCCGGGACAAGCTCTAAGCTCCCGACCGGTCTCCCGGAATATGTAGTAGTGTAGTGCATGTTAGTGTAAGTGTGTGTGTAAGAGGCGACGATAGGACAAAGAAGAGGAAGGGCAGATCGCGCACGGTCCGTGGCCCGTTTGATGGGGTACTGCTCCGGCATTCGCCTGGTGTTGATTGGAGAAACCACGGAAAACTACCGATCAGAGCAGCCGGCCGCTAGAATTCTCCTCCAGAGGAGGGCGATGGGAGAGTGAGAGTACGATGACGGCGGGACAAGGGATGATGAGGGTGGGGCGAAGGACCGAAGAGGTGTGAGTGGGACGAGGGAGGGGAGAAGTGGGGGAAAGGGCGGGGTCGTGGGCGGGGTCGAGGACCGGTTCGAGGGAGGGGGATCGGGGTCGGTTGCATGGATGACGGCGCTCAATTCAGCCAGAAAGATCGACTGTCCTTGACTGTGAGGTTTTCGATGGAAAAACAGTTGGTCTGTTTTGTGCGGAAGAAGATTGATCTCTCTCTCTCTCTCTCTCTCTCACACGGAGAGAGTATGTATGATTTCCTAGTCGCCCAATGCGACAATGTTGATGGAGAGAATACGTATGATTGAAAAAAAACTTGTTTATGTCACTGAAATGTCACACGTCACACATCATACATATATAGCATTGCTTCCATGTATTTTTCACAAAAGCTTTTCATTTGATTGTGGTAATTAAATATTGCATAAATGATCAAACTAGTCGTCTTTAATTGTTGTAATGAGATTATTGTCAATGAGTGGTAATGAATTTGACGTGTTCCTAATACATAATAAGCGGCTTTTCTTTTACTATATTCATAGCAATTAATCAAACTTATGGAAGTCTTATATTTTCCCACAGAAAAGAAACCTATGTTATTGCGAAGAAAAATGAAATAAATTCAACTTTACATGCCTGTAAATATTGACATGTTTTTATATGGTCCTGTGAATAAATTTGATTAGCCTGATATGAATAATTTTAGAGATGTTATTCAAACATACTATGTGCCTCAACGTACCCTTCACACTTCTCTTAGGAAAAAGACATTTGTTTCAAAAAGGACCCTTTTGTTTCTTTCTTAGTCAATGTACTCGATATAAAATAGTACTTTACGAAGTTAGCGCCCTCCAAGATAGTTTCAGGCCATCATTAAGGTAGCCTCATAGACCATTCAATTTGTTTCATCAAGCTACAGTTTATTTTACTCCTCGTTGAATACCTTGACCCCTGTTACTCAGCACGCAAAATTTTACTTCCAGGAACTAATCAAGCTCATTAGACACATGCCTTCACATAAGACCACATGCGTTTCTCGATGTCCAACCCGATTCGGTTGGTTGAGTGATGAGTTTCGCGCCCTACTGCAGTTCATGTTCATGGATAGTGCACACTGTAGAGAAAACTGAGGGAAACGCATCACAGCTAGCCCTCTACTACTCGTTGTTACTTTGAGGTGACAAAACCTATTTACGTCTTTTATTATCCATCAATGGAGTTAAGACGACTCTACACCATTGTAACGGGAAAGTAACAATGTGATGGCACAATCTGTTAGGGAAAGGACTATGCGGGATTCGAATTTCTCTCGCCAGATGTCACTGTGATTCACTAGGCAACCGGCTGGCCCATTGCAGGACTAGTGCTTTTTGTACATGTGTTTACATTACTTATTTGTGTCCTTATTCTCTCGGAGAAATTAATAGTGATAGATGTAAGTGTTATTTACTTATAGATGTGTTTATGAATTAATATTAATTGAGTATGTTTTTAAATAGGTAGTGTGTTTCTTCCATTGAAGTAACATGGGGCACCTATGTAATGTGAACTCTCTGTTCTTCAGGCGGTAGGAGAAAAATGCTTTAGTGTTGTGCTGTACCACAAGTGAATGAGCGGTGTTGATTTAATGGATCCACTGATAGCTTTGTACCTTACTATAATCAGATCTAAAAACTGTGTTTATCATCCATCTCTAGGATCTCACTGTCAGTTCATTGCTGCTTTTCGTAAGAGATTGTGAAGCTTGCGGGATAGGAGAATGAAAGTAACTTCCACTGTTAGATTTAAAGTGAGTATATATGGATCAAGAAGATGTAGAAGAAAAGAGAAATAGCCACCAATTTTTGCAAAATCAAATTGAAAGTAAAAGGAAAAGAGGACTAACGTGCATCATACCAGAGAAAGACGTAAGAAGGAATGAGATAGGTCACTGGCCGCAATTTTCTGAAGAAGAGGTAACTGCAGGAAACCTATTCTCAAAAGAAACTCATTAAAAATATGGCATTTATCTCCGCATCATGCCACCCTCCAATTTTTCACAAAATATATTATTACAAAATAGAATATATTTATTATATATTTTTTATTCAATTTCACATAAAATATATTATTTTACGAGTTTTTATTCTCTACAAAGGTTTACAAATATATATTTTCCCAAAGAAAATGTTCCCCAAAGAAATTCTTACTTTTGGACACAACTGCCCAATGTTACTTCAAAGTAACAAAGCAGTTTTGAAATATTAAAATTAAAAAAAGTTTCTCAACTTACTCTGGTGTTTTAGGAAGTAATAGAAGACATTTTGCAAATATAAATATTCTTTGACACCAAAATAATTGTAGAGGAATTACTTGTCTAGAGGGCTAGACAGGTAAATATTAAGTGATCGAATTTAAATATTACGCTATATAACCTTCAGTTGTTTTCAAATAATTTCTAAAAATTGAATTTTTATATTTTATTTAAACTCAATATATCATTTTATTGGATTCTACTCTCAAAATAATTTGATGTTGAATTTTAGAATTGTTTAGGCATGTTTATCTAATTTTAGAATTGGCTTTATTAAGAAATTTATTTTGTTTGTAGTTTTTGTGAGATGAATAACGGTATATACAAACATTGAATATAAACATCCATCCAAATGTTTGAAAATAAATAAAATATAAGTTGTTTCAAAATTAATTTGGAATATTTCTTTGTGTTTGATGAATAGTAATTAATTTATAATGCAAATGAAAAATCCACTGTTACAAAAATTAACGTATTCCAAGAATCTTCTCAAAATTCTCCGTGTTTTTGAATTCAATTACCAGTTTTAATCATACTCACTAAACTTATTATTCAGATATATTCATGTAGTTAATTTTTAATATTTTACAGTAATAATATCGAATATAGAAATGTGTGCTCTTCTCTATAATGTGCGACTTCTAGTCAATGATCTCAGTGATTGCTAGTCAATGGTAAGTGTAAACTAAAGCTATAATTGTCGTTTTAATAGACTATATAACTATTTAATGGCTAATAAAGTCTCAATTATTACGTAACTATTATCGTCAATGCATATTTTAGAATATTTCACCAATTCCAATTTTGATTTACGAAACCAGTCATTAATGCGATACGTTATTGGTGTAGACGGCAATAGACAATGAGACACTTTACAGAAAAAATGTCTTATTTCATTGTTCGATCCATTGATTTACTAACCAAATGTTCTAAATACTGCAACATGTCAGTGAACGCAACTTAATTTAGGTTTGGTACTGCCGTTTGTGGTATCTCTCGAACATTAGTTAAAGATGCCTTAATTTCCAACAAGTTAGTATTCTGATGCAGTCAGCGATTAGATTAATCATCGTTTGCTTTAACTCGACCTCTCACACTTAACTTCAATGAATTAATTTCAGCTCAAGTCAGGAAGTATCATGCCTTAGTACAATGTATTAACCATCACTGGTAAATCAACATCTAGCTTTTATGAATTCCAAATTCCCAAATGTTTTTATGTATTGATGTTATCAAGTTAGAACATTTCTGCAAATGAAACAAATGTGGGTTGTCTTCAAATGAGGACGCTGGCTTGTAATGGGTTAAGTTATGGAATATGTGACATTGACTTGGTTCATTGTACTCTCTTTGTATTTTTTGGGACTTTTTAAAGAAAATTTTCCAACATAAAAATAAACTTCTGGTAAATTTCGATGAACTTGCAAGGTCCAGGTGTTTTTTGGTGGGAGTGACTTGCAACTAATCAGGTTCTAGTCAAATACACGGCATGGTGAGTTGATAATGCGACGATCTCACAAGCTCTCAAAGGTTTCTCTCTCTCCCTCCTTCTTTCACACACACACACACATACATACACACCTTAAATTTAGAGATCATCTTAAATTTATATGAAACCAAATGCTTTTCTTCTGTTGAGCTCTGGAAAAACAATTACTTCGAACTTGCAAGCCTTGATTCAATGAGAATAACTTACTCGTGGAAGGCATAAAAACCCTTCTTCATCGTGTATGCAAATAATTTATTAACTTATTCATAGAATATCATTCCACTGATTTTTTTAAAAAATAAGCTATAGTTTCAAACGTATGTAATAACTGTTTGAGAAATATATATGTTCTCTGAGATAAAACAGTCACGATTAAAAGATTTAGAAGCGAGTTGTGAGAAATAAGAAATAAATAAGAAAGTGTTTGAACAACGAAAAAAACACAACACATAAATATAAAGCGTTTTTTGGGTTCATTCTGATGGCTACGGTGATTCAACGATATGTGAATATGTATTCCCATTTAAGGAGACGATCTTCGGCCATATGAGGTCAACGATAGGTGTATTATTTCCGGGTCGTGCTAACTCTAGCGCGTTCATGCTTTGATGCCAACACTGGCAAAATTCGCGTCCCTAGCGGGGAGACAGGGAACTGAGAGACTTCTGTGGGCCTACGCAAATACTCTCTTCCCAGTCTTAGCATTGTTCCTCGTAAACGATTTAACTTTGTGGGTTTACGCCTTGCGTAGTAAACTTTAAACTGTGGTTTTGGGCCAACTCGCAGCAAAGTTCTTCAAGTTATGCTGTTAAGGATTTTTGTGTATATTCTTACTTTTCCTCCCGAACAGAAAACGCTTAGCTAACGCCGTTTTCTCTCCGAACAAAAGCAGCTCCGCCAACTTTTAACGTCCACTTGATGCGATTTGCAGGCGACGAATGGGACAGGTTTTAATACTTGCTGGGGACTGGATTTGCAGCGTTTTAAAACATGCAGTGTTTAGCAAAGAAATCACGTTTAACGGAGAGTTTTGTGTTGGAAATTTCGTTTTGTTGGCAATAAACGGTTTCGGGTCCGCCGCAGAAGTGTGGCAGAAATGAAAATTGCTTGCGGTACGGCAGCTGATTGCAAATAAATCCACAGCTCGAAGCCACGTGGGGTTTGTGCAGCCGACCGCTCTGGTGGTTGGTCGATGGTGTGTTTAGGGGAAGGTTTTCGCGCGTTGAATTCGGCATGAACGTTACAGTGAGCTCGAGAATACTATGTTAAAAATATCTGTAGCAAAGACGTTGTTTTGTACTTTGAGCTTCATTGTAATGCGCAATTGCATGCGACAATTGAAAGGGCCATGGTAGTCGAAGCGACTTTTTTAAAGAACAGAAAAATAGTAAGTTAGTTACATAGTCGTAGATTTACTATAGTAAAGGGAATAATAGTGATTTCCTTCGCAATCTTTATTAGGAAACTGTTCATTCCAACAATGATAAAAAATCATATATTTAGATAACAAACGGCGGCAATAAATCATTTTTCCATTTTGGTTGGTTAAATCTCTGTTTCGCACAGCCATTTAATTGGTTCTGATGTGTCAAATGGCCAGGGTTGATTGTGATGGTCAGATTCTTTTGTTGCAAATACGTTTACAGGAAAATGAATGATAAACGAACTCAATTATGGCACTGAAAATATTTATGAAAGAGTACAATCTTTTGCGTGCAGGGTGACGTCACACAGAATTGAATGGGATAATTGGTTTCAATTTACTTGATGTCAGTGCGTTGTTCAATCTTTCTTATTAAAAATTGATTTAAATGGAAATGGTGCACTACAAACATTGATAATACTATTCAAAATTACTCTCTAAAGTGCTTTGAAATCTATGGGAGCGTTATTAGTATGTTAGTTATATTCAAAATCTGGTATTGGTGATTTTTATAAACTAAGAATATGTATAAGAGGACGGTAAATAGCATAATGACAGATTAACGAAATTCGGTATCTTAGAAAAGGAATACGCCCTTTTTCGTTCAGTGTTGACCTTGTTGCAAGTATAGTTTATTACATCGAAGCGTTTTTTTAACAATCCTTGCAAAAATCGCTAATTTTTTTCTGTATTCAAAATTCAAGAGGTATATGTCTTAGTGTAGGGATCACAGAATTTTGAAAGTGCACAGAATTCACTTCTACATAGCACGTCACACACAGTTTTGACTGTAAAAAAATAAATAAAAATAAATAAAAAGCAATTGAATGTGACAATTGGAATGTGACATTTAAAAGGTAAATAATATAGGATAGGATTATTTGCTTACGCCACACGCATGCATTATTGAATAGTTTTCGCACCAAAGTATTTAAATATTTGCGCTAATGAGATTTGTAAATTTCTATTTTTCTTTTTTTAATTTGCATATCTCGTAAAATATTTAATTCAAATATTTATGTAGTACTTCAATATTTAAAAGTCGTGCAAATCAGTACAAACTAATTAGAGCTGCAAATGCACAAAACAATGTAGGATCAGCTGATTATCTTTATATCCGTTAAATTCATATTGATTCAATAATAATTGCCTGAATTTCAATTTACATTTTTTGTTGATTTGCGTTAACCATAGCAATGCCAAGGTATAAAAAGATCCCTTGCAGTACCAAGAGAGGATATTTGACCCACCACTTAAATGTTGATTTTATTGATTTTTTGCCGTTTTGACAAACTAATAAACTGATACAACTTTAAATGTACATGTTCTCTTGAAAAAAAATCAATTTATGGCTCTGTATGTGAAAAACTATCGACTTTTTAGCATTAATTTTTGTATTTAATGACAAAACTAACATTTTATGCGTAATGGATGTCGGTTCATCTGCACAAAACAGTAATGTATTAAACCGTATTAATATAGAAAACTTAAAATACTACAAATATTTCCAAAATATATTTAAATGTTCGTTTTTGAGTGAATAGTGACATTTTGATCTACATTCAAAGAGGATGTATTAACTAAAATTTTAACTAACACTTGTGATCAATTGCATCATATTGAGCACATCATAAACAATATTAGTGTTTTGCAACTTACAAAAAATTGAAACCTAAATAAAACGAACATACCATTAGTGGATCTTATGGCCCTCCCTCGTCTTGTTAATTGTTACGTAATTGAGGCCGCGGGAACTCTCTTCATCACCGGTTTGATTTTACCTTCCACATATAAGTAATTTATTTTATTTTATCTTCGCTGAATTATTTGTGACATTATGAATCCGAATGTTAATTACATTATGAGTCCGAATGTTTATTACTTAAAAGTTTCATTGTTAATTTGTATACACATATCTTCTAAACTAAAGCTCTTTGATTACCTTGGAAATCGTTTTTGTTATTTGCGTCTATTCTTTTCCTCTTCTCTGTATTAGAATTTCTCTTCTATTTCCTTCTGCTCTCTAGGCCCTACCTCCCACCTTAAGTCTCCCACTTGTTCTCATTGTTTGTCTTTAGCACATCAAGATCTTCCCCGAATCGCATCTTTCTTACTTTCACCTGAAAAATCTTTACATTCCAATATTACAGGAACCAATAATTTCCCTCCGTTTTCGTATCTTTGCACTCCTACTTCCACTCGTTTTATCCTCCTTCTCATGCTAGTTCTCTTCCTTTCTCATTTCCAGCATCAATCAACCACCAATTGCCATCCATTTTTTAGTAACTCCTCACCTCAGCTGCGGCCTTTACGTTCCATCTCTTTACTACCAACTTTTATTTCGTTCTCCGTCACACCATTTCTGACCCTTCCATTCTATCTGTTCTATTCCCTTTTTTTCAAACTCCCTCCTCTTGCCTCATTTTCTTGCTCCTTGCACACAGCCACATCCCCTCTCCCGTGACTTAACTGTCACGACCGTCTCCTTTCATCCACCAGTTCTCCCGGCCCATTACCCTATATTTACGAGACACGCAGAATTAGAACAGCTCGTTTTATAGAAAAGGAGCGAGGGCCGCGGTGCTCGTTGTAAAGAGATGCCTCACATTTTTAAATGCCATTTACCGACGAGAAGCCTTTCGTTTTTGTCACCGCGGAAAACTCGCGTTAATTTCTGTGCTTTTCAGAAACCTCTCACGTCCCGTTTTTTTCGCTGCTCTCCCCGTCCCGTTCCGCTTCTTCGTATTTACGACTGGGTGGGAAATCGCGGCTCGCACGCGCGTCCCCGACCAGAGAAGCGACGCGCTGGCGCTTTCTGAACGGGGCCAGTGTCAGGGGCCCTTGATGTCCCCATGATCCATATCTCCTTTCATACTAATAATATTGAAGTCTCTCGTTTCTATTTCAAGATAAATGACGAGAACGGTTATTTAAACGACGTAGAATACCTTTCAATTGTGTTTACATTATTCGTATATGTTGGTTTCTGTTGTAAAGATAAAGATTGTTTTTATATCAATCTACAGTTTTACTCCGAACTTAATGAATTTTGAAGTGAAATGCAAAAGAAGATAAAAGTTGCCCTCTATATAGGGTCTACAGAGTGTATCTCCACTTTCCTATACCTTAAAACCAAATTTAAGAGTGAACCCTTTCCAATTTTTGCTAATATATTATATCATAATTCCTTTTAGTTCATTCTAATAGCGAAATTTGGCTTTAAATAATTGAAGTAGAACATTGTTAGAAAGATTTTGTCGCAAGTATGCACGATACATGTCTGCACTTGTCCGTAGCTGTAATGGGAGTAAAAACGTAATGCAAAGTGGCAGGGGAGGGCAAGAGCGGAGAGGAGGCGAGGCGGAGTGTTGGCGCGGCGGGCCGGGGCAGGGCGGCTGGACGGCAGGGCGGCTGGACGCCAGAGCGGCTGGACGGTAGGGCGGCTGGACGGTAGGGCGGCTGGACGGCAGGGCGGCTGGACGACAGGGCGGCTGGACGGCAGGGTGCCTGGACGGCAGGGCGGCTGGACGGCAGGGCGGCTGGATGGCAGGGCGTCTGGACGGCAGGGCGGCTGGACGGCAGGGCGGTTGGACGGCAGGGCGGCTGGACGGCAGGGCGGTTGGACAGCGGCTGGACGGCAGGGCGGCTGGACGGCAGGGGGCGGCTGGACGGCGGCTGGACGGCAGGGCGGCTGGACGTGGACGGCAGGGCGGACGGCAGGGCGGCTGGACGTCAGGGCGGCTGGACGGCAGGGCGGCTGAACGGCAGGGCGGCTGGACGGCAGGGCGGCTGGACGGCAGGGCGGCTGGACGGTTGGACGGCAAAGCGGCAGGGTGGCCCGGCGGGACGGCGGGACGGCGGGACGGCGGGACGGCGGGACGGCGGGACGGCGGGACGGCGGGACGGCGGGACGGCGGGACGGCGGGACGGCGGGACGGCGGGACGGGACAGAAGGAGACGCAGGGTAGAGCCTCACGATTGGGAGAGGTAGGGTAGAAAATTGGTGGACGGGCAAGGGATAATGTTGTTGCACACAAACATGAATTAATAAAATTCGTATTATAAGTTATTTCACGCGGAGGATAGTTTATAATTCATGGAGTACGTTATAATAAACATTTTGTGAATTTGAGGTCGTGCGTTAAAGTGGTAAATAATTTTAACTAAGAAGTCCAATGTTTGGGTCCTTAACTATTCGTCCAATGAATCAATGTTGCGAACCAAAGGATCAGTGTCATGAGGGGCGACTCGCATTGTTACGTACGCCGTGAGCCATTCGTATTTAGGTTTGATGGCTTGATTGATTACTGATTCCGGACGCGTCAACTACGTAGGTTATTAGTCCCATAAGTGTAATACATGTTTTTGCATCGGATGGTGGCGGTGATCTTCCCCCACTGGATGGTGAGATCCGGCGCTGACCTACCGTCATATAACGGGATTTCCCTCAACCAGGTATCTCCCACCATCGGGGTACCACCCGAGCCGGGACACGTTCTAATAGCGTTTTCCATTCGCCGCACTAGTGCGCACCCAGTGCGCACTCAGGGCAGCTTTCGTGTTCCATTCGACCGCTAGGGCGCACCAGTGCAAAGAACTGCGTGTTCCATTCGCACATCGACACGGACCCAGAGCGCACTAAACGGCACCGACAATCGCGTCAGTGCAGTCCAGTGCACCGGGCCATTGTGAGGTTAGGTACGGAAGTTATCCGTGCTGATTTAGGTTCGTGGTGAAATTGTGAAGGCAATTGATCTTCTGTCACTCAGAGATACTTCGAATGATGAAGTATATTATGTTTTGCAAGAAATGTCTTAAAATAATGTTTGTGATTTACACGAAGTTTGGAAAATGAGATTGTTTTCCGAAAATTTAACCTTGAATAACTTCATATTAACAAATCCAGTGCTATTTAGAAACTAAAGTGTTTTAGGTACGTCTCAATTTCGAAACGCTAATAAAGTGAAAATAAAAATAGTGACCCTTACAAAATCATTCAAATATATATGCCAAGAAATGTTTCTCGCACGCCCATACATATACCAGCGGAAATGTTCATGTTAATATTTTTATTGTTTTCAGTAATCAAATAATTCTACAGAAGCCTTTGGGTTCAAAATTTTGTGTACTATATCGATCACTGGCAAATCTGGAAAAATGAAATTACGATTCATACGCATTTGAAGTTTTCGGAGTTTTTAAATAAAGAAATCGCACGTTAATAATTTATGAATTAAGAAGTAAGAATTACCAAAAGACTTCATAAAAATTATAACGACGATCATTATTCAAATTTATTATTTTTCGAGTTTCATCATTGTGACTGACCAAGAACAGCTGTGTAGAATTTCACTGCGTAGCGCATAAGCCCTGACTCAGTTCCGGAATCCGTTTCATTCGTAGCTGCCCTTCACGCGTGTGGGGCAGCACTGTTGCGGAGCGATGACGTTTCTGCCCTGCACTAGGGTGGGTTTCAGTGCAACGAATGGAAAACGCTATAAGTCCCCCGGCCGGCGTCCCGGCATGTGTGCTAGTGTCGTGCATGATAGTGTAGTAAGGGGTAAGGATACGATAAGGAAGAGGAAGGAAAGATAGCGCGTGGTCCGTTTGTTAGGGTACTACTCCAGCATTCACCAGTTGGTGATCGGAGAAACTACGGAAAACTGCCGATCAGAACTCCCCACCGCTAGAATTCTCCTCCAAACAGCGACTGAAGTCGACCTAGCTGAAAAGCTAGTGTCGATAATCCTGCCGCCATCGGGACTCGAACCTAGGACCTCCCGGTCAGAGGCACTGCAGTGACATTAGTTGATACACTGAGCCACCGCTCCCGGTTAGTTATTAGGATTGCGTAAAAATGACTGTCGCGCCCATTGTCCTCATCCAATAAGAATCGGTGAAGTGTCGCTTTGAGGACAGCGGCATGACGACCCCATAGTCCTCGATGACCCTATCTTGGGATATTTCGGAGCCCTGCGATTCCATCTGGTCGACGCGGCCGGCTCAAAGACGGCTTTGAGATGCGATTCCCAGGCCGTGTTATAGACAAAGGGGCCCTGGAAGGAATTCTGAATTTGCGTTAATAAAAATGGAGAGGTGGATTCAATAAACGTGAAACGGATTTCGCAAACCGAACGCGTCCCGCGGTTCGATATTCCGATACGCGTCGGCGGCGACGCGGCCGCGCTCTGTAGGGTTCCGCGATCGCCCGTCCCCGCGGACGCGAGGCTTTTCAAAAGGGGCAGCGGGGACGCTTCCAGCTCCGCAATCCGTTTCAGCGCTGCGATAAAGTGAGAGGGAGGGGCAGCACGAGACAGAGGGTGAAATTCAGGGACGGGCAGACGAGAGTCGAGGAAATACGGAGGGAGAGAGGAAGAACGCAAGCCATTGAGAAAGAAACGTGGAGGCAGATGATTGATTGATTTATTCATGTTTTCGGGCGCGTCAACTGCTCTGGTCATTAGTCCCGTTAGTGTAGTGCATGTTTTTTCTCGGGAGATGGCGGTGATCTTCCCCCGCAGGATGGCGAGATCCGGCGCCGACCTAACGTCGGCTAGTGGGGTTTCCCCCTAACCAGGACTCTCCCACCAGCGGGGCATCGCCCCAGCCGACACAAGCTTTAAGCTCCCGACCGGTGGAGACAGATGAAAGTGAAGGGGAAATGTGGGCGGTTCGATGGAAGAGAGAAGGAAAAATGAAGAGAGAGAATGGAAGAAACAGAGAGGAGGGTGAAGAGGATGAGAGGAAGACATTATTGAAGCTAGAGAATATAGAAGGGAGACTGGTTGACCAAACAATCAGTTGAGATAACTCAAGGCAACAAATATTTACACGCCAGTGCCTCTGAGTGGGGGTTTTAGGTTTCGAATCCCAACGGTAACTGACACTATATATATATATATATATATATATATATATATATATATATATATATATATATATATATTATTTTATATATATACTAGACAAATATATATATTTGATGGGTTATATTGCGGGGAGACTGCCCGTAGGCAGCACTTTTATCTAAGCAGGCGCACCCCGTGGGCAGTCCCGTCTGCGCCTGGGATTTGACTCTCACTTTCTCCGCCAGATGTCGGGCTCAGTTAACTATATCCGAACTGTCTGGTTGGGAGAAAGTGGGATCTCGTTAGGGCGGGATGTTGTCAGAGGGATTTAATTTTGCCGGGCATCCTGCCAGGGTTCTTTTACATGCCACAAGAGTGACATGGCTACTGTGGATTTTCCGCCCTTCGAAATTCCGGGTTCCCGCACACTGGGGGTTCAGAGGCCAGTAAGCTAACCCCTCACCCACCGATGAGCCACTATCTACATAACGAGAATGAATACAACCTCTGTCTATGGCTTTTCAATGCTTTATTCTATTAACTACAGACGAATGCCTAAGATGTACCCTAAAAACCTACACTTCCTTATCATTTTCTCTTGCGTGCATTACAATGCAACACATGTCTGCAAATCAATCTGGAGCTTAGAACTTGACTGGAGCAGTACCCTGTTTGGGAAGTTGCTTGGAAAAAGAAACTCCTGTGTAAAAAGGTAAAGATAGGTATCGAAACTCACGTTTCAGCGAAACGAATACTACTACGTTCCATTTACAACAAACATTGAACTTACGGGACTAACTACCTTAGTACTTTAGGCGCCCCAAAATACTAAATAATCAATCTATCAAAACATGTATACAAAACGCACAAAATGAACGCACGAAAATCTCTTGTAAGAGGGAGACGAAATCTTACAAATACATTGAAAATCACCCGTTTTTAAATGAATAACCTGTGCCGGTCACAATCTACCGACTTTTGCTCAAAGCAGTGAGACTGACGATGACGGCAAAGCCGTCGAAAGCCGGCTATCTTAATACAAATAATATGTTGACGAAGATGACCTCTTTTATTTCTTCTAATTCTGAAAATGCAGAATAGACATGTATCAGCCATACTTTTCAACTACTTAGCGGTAAGCCGTACAGTAATGGAAAAAGTTGTTCCAAAAGAATTTTCGTTGGAATGAAAAATGGTGAGCAAACAAAGTATACCTTTAGAATGTCATCTAACAACCGCACTACCATCTCCAGAATGTTAGTCGCATTCTGTGAAATGATTTGGTCATTCTTAGAAATTGAAAATATTCAAACATAAAATGGCAGAAAATTATTGTTTTATAATAATAATAATAATAATAATAATAATAATAATAATAATAATAATAATAATAATAATAATAATAATAAAATTGGTTTTATTTGTGGCGAGGCTCGGGCGTTAAGGCCTGCTCTTCCACCTAACCCCTTTAATTAATTTACAATTTGAAAAATTACAGTTGAGGTGTTCAGATATAATTAATATTAACTGACTTTTCATGTCGCAGAGGAAAAAAAACAATTTGTGACTACCATCTACATTAATTTATCTGTATGAGCCAAACGAATTTATTGTCACTTTTGTTTATTCTTGAAATTTTGCAAAATGGAAAGACATGATGTAAGGAACATTCTTAAAAAATGAGATAAAAAAGAGTTCCCACTTATTCCACTTAGAATCAATAATTCAAAATTCGCCCGAAATGTCAGTTGTCATTACCCGATATGCCTCAGCTGTGAACAATAAACAAAAAAGGGGGTTTAGTTTACATTTACGTCTGGTATGCAATACTAGGGACCATCCCGGCATACGCTTTAAGCGATTGAGTAAACCCAGTTATATATTTAGTTCACAAGTATATACCACAATTTTCCATCAGACACATTGCAATTTATTCTGGACACAGGTATTGACGCCTTCTACCGGGTACTGGTTCGTGCTTGTACGTAAGTCGAAAACCTTAGTGTATTTAATAACACCACCGGCGGAAAACATTAAAATAAAGGATTCGATTTAAAATAAATGATTTTCTCGACTTTTTCAGTCGAATACTGATGCATCTGTTTGTAGTAGACATTTCAATTTACTGGGAAAGAAGTTTCGGACAGAGAATTTTCAGGTTGAAAGGCAGTTTGATATTTAGACCAACAAATGACTTTAGAATGCGAATGGACATGGAAAGAACACAAATAACTGCCTGATTCAAGGCACTATTTGAGCTTCAAATTGAAGGAGCTAGAAAACACCACATAGACCTGCTTTTGATCTTTAGCGTCTCTTTCTCTTAAAACTATTGTACTTGGAAACATTAAAAAATGGAAGATGTATAAGTAAAGGCGGATTGAAAATAGTTTCTCCTTATATGTTATCTGCAAAACTGTATTTCAAACTATTGAAGTTATTATTTACTTTAACTGTTTATTTGTTTTATTATTTTTGTGCAGTTCATTATCCATA
>BLKR01007903.1:0-29361 GCA_011170035.1 Teleogryllus occipitalis
CACGGTGTGTAATTTCGGCCATCTAGGTGGACATAATTCAATTTTCCAAAGTACTCAAATGAAATAAGTTGGGTATTTGTTTGATTTTAGAATGTCCATAGTGTATGAATTGGGTATTGTTTTTCTTCTGCATCGCTTGAGGCGGCAGTAGAACAAGTTCAAACTTGCACGATCTCGCGCTGACACCGCGCGGCTCTATCAGTCGCATTTCAGTACATCTCGTGTTGGAGACCCGTGCTCATCGCCTTCTACTCACAGAGAAGTAGGGATTAAATAATTGTATTTTTGGGTGTTTCTTCTTTTTATTAGTGCCTAAAGATACGCAGAAAGTGTCTGCGATTGCTCGTGGGGGTGTTTTGAAAAAGTAAGTAATTTTAGTTCTACTTTCGCGCCATTTTACAAATGTATCTAGACTTTTAATACAGAGTTTACAGGAGTTGACGTTTGTGACTATGTAGGTATTAAACCTTATTCATTTGGCTATGTGAATCATGAAAGATCAGCTGCGCATACCTGCGCACTCACGAGTTTTTAATTTTTTTTTCGCAGTGGAGCGCTTGATTTCACGGAGGACGCTATTTCATGTATGGTGTGAAAGCTCCACGGAAGCAAGGTATGACGCCGTGCTATCGTATGTTTTACACGAATTAGGTGAGGAAACTATTACCGACACTTCAATCATGCCCATAAAAATTCAAATTAAATTTTTTTGTCGGTTTATCATCAGAAAATGGAAAAAATGTGCGAGGCATTAACAGCGTTTTCTAGAAAATTACTCATCGTGGCTGCAGGAAGACATCAAATTTTCAATGAATTTATCGACAATTGCTCCAAGTACATCACAATTAGATGATACTACTCGAGGCGTTGGCCGTCCAGTTAAGCAATTTAGTTCGTGTGGCCCTAGAGCTAAAGGACGGAGAGTAAAACAGCACTTATGTTTGTCCACAGAAGAATTGGGAACAGCTACCGGAATAAAATTAAGGAATGAAGGAAAAAGAGATTCTTCGAACATAGTGAAGGAACTTGAACTTGCTTCTCCTAATAGAGGCACAAAAATTAAAGTTCGATCGTTGCATCAGGAACCATCTTTACTCTCTCCAGAACAAGCACTCGCTCTAATGGTGAGTACGAATTTGTCTACTCGGCAATATTTACGAATACGATAGAAAGCCGAAAAAACAAATTGTAAATTATATCCACCGTATTACAGAGTTAAGAAAGCAAAAGTCATCAGGAGAAGTGAAAGTGTCAGAAATGTCGGCTGAGATACCTCTACAGTCAGTTATTGACCATACAATTCGTCGTTTGTGCGAAATCCAAGATATCAGAGAGAAATTTCAACTACAATCTAATGCTATTTTTGAAATTATTATAAAATGGGTTTGCGATGGTTCAGAGCAAAACAAATACAGACAAAAGTTCAGTGAAGAAAATTACACAGACGAAAATTTGTTTAGTGTGTCTATGGTGCCAATACAAATGCAGACTGTTGGTGGCGAAAATGTAATTTGGAAAAATTCCACACCGTCTTCAACTAAGTATTGTCGCCCTATAAAATTTATTTTTGCAAAAGAAACGTCAAGTGTAATTAACACTGAAGTAAGCAAAGTAGAACAACAGATAGGGTTATTAACTCCCACTACTATACAATTTCTCCATTCAGAAATTTCCATTACACCAAGAATGATTTTTTGCATGGTGGATGGCAAAGTCTGCAATGCCGTTTCATCGTGTTCTTCCACACGGACTTGCTACTTGTGCGGAGCGAAACCGACTGAAATGAACAATTTTGAAGCTCTACGCACAAAAAAGTGAAGAAAGAATATCTCTGCTTCGAAATATCTCCTCTTCATTCCTGGATAAGGGTATTTGAATGTCTCCTGCACATTTCGTATCGTTTGGAAATTTAAACAAGTCATGTAAGAGAAACAGAAAATAAAGAAAAAGTAGCTGAAAGAAAGAAAAAATCCAAGATAAATTTCGGCAGGAGTTAGGACTGTTGGTCGATATGCCTAAGCCACAAAGTGGACTAATGATGGAAATACTGCCCGAAAGTTCTTCAGAAATCCCGAGATATCTTCGGAAATAACTGGAATAAATCTGGACATAAAAACGTTTTGGGATCATACTGGAATGCCTAAACAGTGGTAAAATCAAATTCAATACTTTTCAAAATTTTATTTATGACACACGAGACCTATATCTCCAACATTACCAGTGGTATCGCACGCCTGTAACTCTACATAAGATTCTCTTCCACGGAAGCAACATAGTTGATAGTTGCATTCTATCTATTGGAAAGCTATCTGAAGAAGCTCTGGAAGCAAGAAATAAAGACAACAGGAAGTTCAGGGAACTATTTACAAGGAAAACGTCAAGAAAAGACACAAACACTGATCTCATTAACAGGCTTCTCATTACATTGCATCCATACATTGTAAGTCTACAGGGATCTCCAAAGCCAAAAAAGAAGAAATACAATGAAGAAATTGTTAATTTGCTAGACATTGATCAAGAAGACCCTGAAGAAGTACATGGCATCACCTCATCTGAGGATTCATCGGATGGCGACTGAACATAGTACAAGCATGTAATAATTCTCTTTTACTCTAATTCTTTAATTTGTTTCCATAGTGGCTGATCTATATTTTTATTTTCTTCTTGAAATATTAAAAATTTATATTGAAAATAATTAGTTACATTTATTTACTGTATATACATTATTTTATGATTTATTGGCGTTTTTGTGTGTCAAGTCGTGAAATGCGCGATTTTTTATTATTGCAAAAAAATAGTTGTATTCAAAATACTTTAACAAAACTTGTTCCATGTATAAGAATTATCACTTATTTTCAATATATGTTAGCTAGAACAGTAAACAATCCATACTTTTGTAGTTTCTGAATTAAATCCACCTAGATTGCCAAAATTACACACTGTGCGGCGGCAGGATTTTCGACACTAGCTTTTCAGCTAGGTCGAATTCAGTCGCTGTCTGGAGGAGAATTCTAGCGGCCGGCTGCTCTGATCGGTAGTTTTCCGTGGTTTCTTCAATCAACACCAGGCGAATGCCGGAGCAGTACCCTACCGAACGGGGCCACGTACCGCGCGCGATCCTTGTCCTATCCTCTGCCCTTACACACTCACTTACACTAACATTCACTACACTACTACATATTCCGGGAGACCGGTCGGGAGTTTAGAGCTTGTCCCGACTGGGGCGGTGCCCCTCTGGTGGGAGAGTCCTGGTTAGGGGGTCACCCCACTAGCCGTAGTTAGGTCGGTGCCAGATCTAGCCATCCAGCGAGAGGAAAATCACCGCCATCTCCCGAGAAAAAACATGCACTACACTAAAGGGACTAATGACCGAAGCAGTTGACGCGCCCGGAAACACGAAAAAATCATTCAATCAATCAATCCATTGGTAGTGCGTATATGGTACCTGCCAACTAACCACGAATTGGGCCTCTGTCGCAGATGTGCTAGTTAGATGTTAACCAGATCAAAACGGGTACACGTAGTTATCCCTTGGCTTAAGTAATTGCCAAGCTCTTCCTCTGCGATTAGTAACGGCTCTATAAGAGCACCTCGATGAGTGAGACTTACTGATCTCTTAGCCCTCTGAATGCGGATTTGATCTCGGCTGAGGAACGTGGATATTAGCAGGAGTGAAGTTAGCTGTGTCGTACCTGTGGTATGCAAAAGAATCCCGGCAAAATACCCAGCAAAATTGGTTCTCAGACATTGCCTGCTCTAATCAAATCCTCCTGTTCGCTTCCCCGGAGAACTCCTCAATTAATTAATATTGTCTAGGCCGTTGTTGAGGCGTTTTTGGATGGTTAATGTTGGAGTCCAAATTTCTTGGCATTATGGGGGGCAACTACGAAACTCTCACGTCGGGGTGGACTAATAGATCAATTTGAAAGTACTTGGATGTTACAAACTAATAATGACTGTGTCTGTATTCCTGATCTATATCAGGAGTGACCAACCTGTGTCTGTTCTAGGATCTGCAATGTGAGATTATGCGATGCCACTGTTCGGATGCCTATTGGTTCGATATGTCTCTGGGCTTAGTGGCGAATGTTCATAGGTCCTATGCCGCGACCGCAGCCTTCAAAGCTTACATGAGTGCCTCTATGAGTTGTGTGCAGTATGAATATTAGTCATTTTTGCTAGTTCTCAAACTTGTGATATGTGACTTGTGAGTGTAGAATTTCCTTCGAACATCGAGCGCAGTGTATCTGAATTCGCATTCGTCATGGAGACTGCAGTGTTTGAAAGCTTGATCTGTTAAGTTTTCTCAGAATTGTCTAACGCTTCCAATTTATATCGTCACTTTCAATCATACTCCAGTTCTATTTATCCCAAAACATCACGTCATCCAGGATATCTGCATCATCAAATCATTTGTCACCACACAATACAAGGTCCTGTCAACGGAGACAATTGATTAAACTAGTTCCCGTTCATTGATCCTGAGCATGCTCTACACGAGTGGAAAGAAAAGAACGAAAGAAAAACGAAATAATAGGGTGGGACGAGGTGAGAGGCGAAATGCAGCACCCGGTTCGTGCGTATGCGCCGGTAATCGGAGAGTACATCGCTAAACGGTTTGGCCGGGTGAAAACCAATTTAAAAATCAGGGGCCATTATCGTAAAGAAAGAGAGAGAGGGGACAGCGCGAAATGGCTCCTGCGGGCGGTTGGTTAGCCGGCGCCGCGAGGGGGCCTTGTCATGTCACGTAACGCGGAACCGCGCCCCCAACTCCCCTCCCCCACATTTTAGGGCAAGGCCACCGTGCTTTTGCATATACTTGGAGAATTGAGGGGCGCAAAAACGGGATGGCTGAGAGGAGTGATGAGCAAGGGATACAATCATTGCCAAAACGGAAGTTTTATTTGTATACAAAACAAATGAAAATGAAGCTATAATTACTCAAACCAGAAAATAAGGGTTATTAAATAACGAAGTATCCTTGGAAACTTCGTAATTAAATTATATTTTATATCAATGCTTGAAAAATGGAGAGTAATTATATTTTGATGCCGTTCATCTGAGGTCAATCAATATAAACATAATGATAATCATTAATACGCAGTCAAGCATATCAATAAATATTATATTTATATTGATTAATGAGTTAAAATAGACAACCAAAAGATGAATTGATGTTGGCAAATAGTTCCCTATCACCGTTGACACATCACGTAAATAGGAAACGGTCTTTCGACTGTTAGGTCTGCCTTACTGAAAGGTGTGACTGATATCCAGTAATAAATATCAAACATATTTAGAAGTAAAATATTGTTGACTACAATTTGAGATTACTTTAAAAGGTTTGCCTATCCTACTTCTTACATATTATTTTTGCTCATTTTTAAACTTCTTAATTTGATATTGCCATCCAAGTAACTGAATATCTGCTCTGTTCTTCTTCATTGAAACTATTCTATTCTTCGTAGCTTACACTTCTTATTGTCCTCAGATTCCTCTTCCGTGCCAATCCTAAGTTCCGCAAGCGATGTCTGAAGTTGTCGTTTGCCTTTCACCGAAGCCCTAGAGGTTCGATCCAATTAGAGCTCACGATGAAGCAAAGGTTCAACACGTCTTTGACCTTCTTTTAAGAAAAGTGAAGAGTATCATTTCCTTCTCTCCGCGCCAAAATTGCCTTTCCACATTTCCTCCCTTTTACTCTCCAAAACTATTTAGTAAGGTCGTTTTATACTCGGCGGCAGTTTAAAAAATAATTGTAACTCTCACGCAAAATATCAACTTTCTCTACACATCAATAGGAATTATTTTATAAACTACTTAGAAACGTGTTGGAATAAATGGGTTGGTTCCTTATTGCTTTCCTTTCATGTTGTATAGTAGGTCAATGTATACATAGGATGAAAATCTTTTTAATTTACCTTTTGGAGAGTTATTACATGGGACTACATGGGGTTCAATGAAAGAAGTGTGCTAAAAAGGTTGTTTTGTACAACCCGTTATTTAAAGTAATTTAAAGTTCGCCGTCCATGAGCATTTAATTATGATATATGAAGATGAATCCTTAATTGCTTAAATCAATGCTTGTTATCGACTTTCACCCCATGTGCGTACGTAGCCATAAAGAAACGTTTTATTTCTTGAATGAAAAAACAACAAAAATTTTAGTGGCAATATGAGAATGATTAATGAGTGTCGGTGTATACAAACTCAATATTGTATATTGGAAGGAAAGAAACCGAAGGAAAATTTTCTTCTTATAAGCGCGTATTTTTTAATATCTTTGTTTATACATTCACAGCACATAATTGCTCACGACGATATCCATCTCTTCATTGACACTGTGTTGAGAGTTTGAATGAAATGTTATGTGAAGGATATGGGAGTAATCTCTTGTCAACTTCTTATTTTTATTTAGAGAACCGGCTTTCGACGGCGAAGCCGGTTCTCTAAATGGTTTGAGCGCTCTATTTTATGGGTAATGGGAATATATGGTTACATCAAATGACAATAACGAAAAAATGCTCGAGACATATCTCAGCTCCAGTCGGTTCATGCTGCAGTCGGGGTGCAGCCAGAAGGACGCATATATAGACGTTATATAGATCGGCCTAGAACGAAAGTGCATGTGAGAAAGCAGGTTGTGCGCATACCTCATTGGTACTCCTGGTGCAGTCAGAAGGTACTGCAGGTGCATTGGTGCAGTCAGAAGGACGTGCATATAAAGGTTATATATGGGAAATACATGGGCCTAAAACGAAAAAGCACGCGAAAAAGCACGCGAAAAAGCACGCGAAAAAGCACGCGAAAAAGCGCGCGAAAAAGCGCGCGAAAAAGCGCGCGAAAAAGCGCGCGAAAAAGCGCGCGAAAAAGCGCGCGAAAAAGCGCGCGAAAAAGCACGCGAAAAAGCAGGCGAAAAAGCACGCGAAAAAGCACGCGAAAATGCACGCGAAAAAAAGCACGCCAAAAAGTAGGTGGTGCGCGAACCTCATAGATGTTCCAGTCGGGGTGCGGCCAGAAGTATGTAAGGGTTTTCTATGGTAAATACATGGACCTAGCACGAAAAATCATAGGAAAAGCAGCTGGTGCGCGTGCCTCATAGGTGCTTCAGTCGGGGTACGACCAGAAGAACGTGTATATATGTTACATATATAGAAAATACTTGGGCCTAGGACGATAAAGTACGCTAAAAAGCACGCGAGAAAGCACGAGGTGCGCGAATCTCATCGGTGCTCTAGTCGGGGTGCGGCCAGAAGTAGGCGTATGTAAGGGTTTTATATGGAAAATACATGGGCCTAGAACGAAAAAGCACGGGAAAAAGCACGTGGTGCGCGTACCTCATAGGTGCTCCAGTCGGGGGGCAGCCAGAAGGACGCCTAAATAGACGTTACATACGGGAAATATATGGGTCTACAAGGAAAAAAACAGGAAAAGCAGGTGTTGCGCGTACCTCATAGGTGCTCCAGTCGGGGTGGGGCAAGAAGTAGGCGTATGTAAGGGTTTTCTATGGTAAATACATGAACCTAGAACGAAAAAGCACGGGAAAAAGCAGGTGGTGCGCGTACCTCATAGGTGCTCCAGTCGGGGGGCAGCCAGAAGGACGCCTAAATAGACGTTACATACGGGAAAATGCACGGAAAAAAACAGGAAAAGCAGGTGTTGCGCGTACCTCATAGGTGCTCCAGTCGGGGTGCGGCCAGAAGTATGTAAGGGTTTTCTATGGTACATGGTGGTGAGCCTCCAGGTGGGTCGCGCTGGGGTGCGTACACGAGTAGGCGATGTAAGGATTTTACATGGCCTAGAACGAAAAAAGCACGCGAGGAAAAGGTGAGGTGTGAAGAGGTCGTCGCACCTCATAGGTGCTCCAGTCGGGGTGCGGCCAGAAGGAGGCGTGGTTGAGCCGCCAGGTGGCGTCGCGCTGCACGTCGTACACGACGAGGCCCGGGGCGGCGGTGTCGGTGATGTAGATGAAGAGGTCGTCGCAGCCGCCGCCGGGCGCCTCGTCCAGCACCAGGTTCGTGAAGAGCGACTGCAGGCGGCGCACGTCGCTGGGGAAGGTGACGCTGCGCACCAGGCGGTCGGTGCGCAGGTCGAAGGTGAGCAGCTTGGGGGGGCACACGGGCGTGTAGCTGCCCAGGCTGTCCACCAGCCCGGCGTCCAACACCCACAGGCGGTCGCAGCGGTCGGCGCGCACGCGGTACACGGAGATCAGCCCCGAGCAGTTGGCTTCGGCCGAGTGCCAGCGCCAGTCCGGATAAGCCTGTAACACGCGGGCGCAATTGGCGGTGTTGCCGTTGCATTGCCATGTTGTTGGAACAATAGACATCAGTTTTAAAATAGTACATCATGAAACGATGATGTAATGATGGGTATTAATACACGAATGTAATATTGCGATACGAGCGAGGTACGAGCGAGTATCGTAACTTCACATGAGTGAAGTTACGATACTCATCTCGATCAGGTTTTTCGTCCAGTTTCCCTTATCCATTGAGCAAATGCTGAGATTGTCATTACGGTTTCATACTACTTTTTCAACGACATTTATAAGTTAAACTTTTACACTGAATCATTTCGTGGCAGTTTGCATATAGGATTCAGCAAAGGGCCACCTAGCTATCCACCGTAGGTGGCTTTGTTTTACCAGACCGCCTGCGCGGGAGTACAGACGTTGCGGCAATAATTCCGACGTCATTTTCGCTTTTCCTCTTAGTTCTAGAAGGAATCTCCAACTTTGATTCACTAAAGATTTTAAAGTGAAGCATTGGTCGGTTTTTAAGGACAACCGTGCGGCTGCAACATATAACAAAACTTGCGTTCAGATCTTTGTGTCAGTCAAATGTTCTCTCCAATAACTACCACTGCGCTAGTCAAATAGGATCAAAGTGAAATTACGATCCAATTTATTTTAAATAATATCCCACGTACAAAGTACTAATAACAAAATAAATCAAAACTGAGAAGCATAATATAACATTCAATTCAATTTTTATGTACACAATTGAACAAAACATTTACTGTAACGATTCTCAATGATTAAGAGTCAATGCTTGGTTTGTAAGCTTCTCTGTGATTGGTCAAGAATCTGTGTCACATGAAATCTATATCGGAATGATTATCATTATGCAACGGGTTGCAGCCATGAAATGACAAAATTATACAATGGGAGTAGAAAAAATGTAAACTATTACTTAGAGCTTCCTTTCTGAATAACCCTCCGGAAGTTAAGTTTATGTATTAAGTTTAGAATTTTGTATCAATGTTAACTCTTGTAAGAAATTAAGTTATCTCCCCCGGTGGGGGAGATACCGGGAGGAAACCACGTGTTAGTTGGTTGGTTAGTGATTCTGGGCGCGTCAACAGCTTAGGTCATTAGTTCCGTAAGTGTAGTGCGTTCTTCCCTCGGGAGATGGCGGTGGTCTTCCCCCGGTAGATGACGTGATCCGGCGCCGAACTACCGTCGGCTAGCGGGTTTCCCCCTAATCAGAGTCGCTGCAGTGACATCAGTTAATGCACTGAAGTACAGCTCCCGGTGCCAGGTTGTTGATGTCTCTAGTCGATGGCGAAGGTATGATGGGAGCAACTGCGGTGGAGGCAAACTACCTAAACCACGGAAAACTACCGATCAGAGCAGCTGGCCGCTAGAATTCTCCTCCAGACAGCGACTGAATTCGATCTAGCTGAAAAGCTAGTGTCGAAAATCCTGCCGCCGCCAGGAGGAACCACGAGTAGATCAGGGCCGGATCTCACCATTCAATGGGCAAGAAACTCCCGGGAAATAACTTTCACTACACTAACGAGGCTAATGACCAATCGGTTTACGTACGCAGAAACATCAATCAATCACTAGTCGTTGAACAGTGTGAGATGCTGGCGCTCACCTGCAGCTGCGCTGCGGCGAGGAGCCGAGTGGGCCGTCCTTGGGCACCCAGGCGAGGGTGGCGGCGACACCAGGGCGCAGGCGTGGCATCGCCAAGAAGATGCGGTTCCAGCCCACCTCCAGCCCCGTGAACACGTTGTTCTCCGGGATGTAGCCGTCGGCCGGGAAGTCCTTGGGCAGCGCGTACGTCAGGTAGTTCCACTGGTAGAGCACCTCCAGGTCGGCACCGGCCGCCGCGCCCGCCGCCGCCACCGCCAGCAGCACCGCCAGCGCCCACGTCGCCATCTGCGCCACTCTGCAACACGCACCCACACGACGGTTATGTATTCATCCGCAGTGAGAAAATCGTTTTTTTTTAATTTGTTGCGTCTACAACTTGACGTAACGCCGTAGCCATAAAATGTAGTTGATGCTATTATTGTTAGCATATTACTATTATTATTATTATTATTATTATTATTATTATTATTATTATTATTATTATTATTATTATTATTTTATTATTATTATTATTTATTGTCTTTAAATAATTTAAAGTTCATTTTCCTATTTTTAATACGTAAATTGTAGTGTTCTGCCATCAGGTTGTGTATACCTACCCGCAGAAATAATAAATATCTATATCTAACGCGTCTCCAAGTCCCTTAAGGAGCATTGAGCGCTTTGCGCTGGGGAGTAATCCACCATTAATTTGCGCGCTTGGGAGTAATCCTCCATTAATCTCATATTATTACACGTCGCAGTCAGTTGTCAAGAGGACCGCCAGGTAGCATCTCCGCGTACGCGCCTCGTGCTACGCGCTCCTGCGTCACTACCCAGCGGCCAGAATTGGGAAGGAATAAGGATGGTGGTGGGGTTTAGGACACTTCACAGAGGTTGGACTAGCCCTTGTGAAGCACCCAAACTCGTTCTGTTGGAACAGATTTCACATGAGATTCGACGGGAATCGAACCCGGACCTCAGTGGTGAAAGGCTATCGACTTCGCTATCTGCCACAAGCGAGCTTAAACCACGTTCTTCAATTTTCTTCAATTAATGTTTTAAAACGTGCTTCCTTCACACATTGTAGGGTTTCAAATTTTCTTCTGCGATTCTTTTTTAGGACGCTTTTTACTACAAGATCTTGTAGCGACCTCTTAGATTGTATTACATTAGGGTAACTGTATGGGTACACGGCACGTAAGGACAACACAAGCCCATACTAACGTCCGGGATTCAAACCCGTAACCCTTCGAGGCGAGCAACTCCGCCTCTTCAGCCTTAGAGACTTCGGCTATCCATACCGGCTCAATAATTCTTGTCTTCTAGTTTACTTAAAGTGATTCATTTGTTAAATAAAAAGGTGGACAAACTAAGTTGGCCACATTAAGTATCTTCAAAATGGTGTGAGATATCGGGATGCAATGTGCGCCACGTTGTGGTAGGAAATTAGGGAAATAACACATTTAGTTGTTTCCTTGATTTGTACCTTATTTCGATTTTTTGAGATATGGACACAACTTCGACTTTTTAAACGAAAGTATATATTTTTTCTACCTCCATTCTAAAGCATAGAAAGAGACTAATAAAATGATAGAAGTATTGTTAGATATTTAGTAAGGAATTGTGGAAGAACATTTTCTCGAAGGAATGTTTTCCGCCTTTCCGCAACGATTATCCCGAAGGAGAAGAGGGTCTGTCATTCTCTGGCGCTCCACTCTCTAGATAGAAATCGATATTGAAACGAAAACAACTTCGCACAAACCGCATCTCGATACATCGAACCATTTCAAATATATTTGTTGTTGCCAACTTAAGTCGTCCAATTGCGGTATATGTGTTAGAATTCATATCCTTGTTAAATGCTGAAATATTTATCTTCTTTAAACACACTTTTATTAGAGCGCATCTCTCTTTTAAAGGCGAGACTTGAAAGACAAATTCTTCAAGGCTCATGAACGTGAGTGGTGCATTTTATTACAATGTGTCGGATGAAGCTGGGCTATTTCATCACATTTAGTTTCGGGCAATCTAACCTTACATCTTATCCTCGTGCAGTTTGCTTTCGAAACTTTACTCTGTTATTTGCTTTGAAATAACCATGAGGCGAGATCGAGCTCCAATTTGATTAAGTTTTTCGTTTAACTGCACCAAGTTGTAGGATACTGAGTTCAAAGATTGTAAAGTAAGAAAATATCACGTACAGACAATTTAAATAAATGTGGGAGTTGAAATATGTGCTTCATTTCAATAACGAAACTAACATTATCACGTGGTCGTCTGGTTAACTGCATATGCAAAAATACGAATATGGCAAAATCATTTGCTTAGTAAAGAAACATAATATAATTCAATGCTCAAATTTGATATAAATTTTGTATAGTATCGGGCTTATCAAGGTAGAAATATTTTTTACAAATAGAGTTTACAGTGCCTCTCCAGTTCCTTACCTTCGTCTTTTCTCATTGAGATCAGCCATGTCTGGAATCTCGTGAGAACATATTATGTATGTTATTTTTCTTTTATCGAGGAGGAAGGAACAGAGTTAAATAATGAAGTCGCGTAGGAATGCGACAAAGGGAATGATGAAGAAAGGGCTCGCGGTTTTTGTTTTGTCATTAAGGAACAGCATATAGCAGATATTGTCTTGATGTTGAATCGATAAGATTCTTTCCATTTAGATAAACGGCTGATGTGGTAAATCGCTGGAGCAACAATTGTTCCCTGTAGGAATTCGAACCTTGATCCTTGTGGTCCACAGAGCGTCAGTTGCGGATACGTTACCTCACAAGCACCTTCAAGCAAAAACCTTCTCGCATTTCAATGTCAAACAATCTCAATGTTTACGAACAATGACTTCGATTTCCATTTTTAAGAACGCGAGGTTAGAACTAATCAAGTTGCCTACCACGATTTGGTGGAATTATGAAATTGAGACGTGCAGTCGTGATGGAGAAATATCATAAAGACAATTGTACGACCACCGCGGTTTCGACCTTGAAGAAATGTTGGGAGATCAGGGCCACTTCTTTGGTACTAGAATGTTCACGTCATGCTCTGACAGATTTTATTATTTCGAACAGCGCAGTGACAAGTTCAGTTAAACTTCCTCAATGTGGAATCTTAAGGGACTAGTATTCCTCATTACACAATGTAATACACTAGAAGCTATGTTTGGCAGGACCAAGATACATGTTCGCTTTAGACAGATATCCCCATTTTGGACGTTCCACATCAAGCAAGTTTTACTGTAATAGGTAAATAAACAATATCTGTGGGAAATCTAAAAGGAAAACTTAGCAATATTATGATTTGACTTTTTTTAAACATTTGTTGCGTCAACTCACGACGCAACGCGTCTCCTAACCCCTTGGGTGTTGAGCGCTATTTAAGTAATCCTCCGTTACTTTCTACATATAATCTGGAGTAATCCTCCCTTACTGTAGATATTTATATATTTCTATCCGTCACGTCTGCCGCAGTCTGTTGTCAAGAGGACCGCCAGGTAGCATCTCCGTGTACGCGCCTCCCACCTCGCGCTCCTGCGTCTCTACCCAGCGACCAGAATTGAGAAGGAATAAGGATAGGGGTAGGGTTTAGGACTCTTCACAGGGGCTGGACTAGCCTCGTTTTGTTGGAACAAATTTCACATGAGATTCGCAATTCACATTTAATTGATAAGTTTAACTTGTCATTCTTCGACAGAGTATAATGATTGCAGTATTAATTAATTAATTACTTTTATTAAGAAAGACGAAGCGAGTTCAAAATAACACAACAATATGATGAGCTGAGAATTTCATAAGTTTTTACATACGTACGTTGTTGTAACGTAGCGTAAGTACTTTAAGGTACTTATGGAATTTAAGGCGTGTTAATGAAAGAAGAATTATGTTTATTCTAAATAGAGCCGTCTTACACGACAAATTCTAAGCACTAGGATTGTGGGTTAGAATTCTATTTATAGCGACAGGACTTCTATGTAAATGAATGTTTTATTTAAGCTTCGTAGAGCTTTAAAACTTCATAAATATATATTTGAAAGCAAACTTATTTTTAAAAAATACATTAATTTGAAGAAATGCTACAAAATGTATGATTGGATTACTTTCATTTAATACTGCATTTTAACTACTAATTAAACTTAATAGTGACACATCCAAGGGGAGAAGAGCTCATAGAGCTTCAGCCTCCCTCCCAAAGCAAATGATACTTTTCAGAATATAACTTTTACAACTTTTCTTGTTTTTCTAAAGAAATTATTAAAGACGTCAATAATTAACGGTATAAGCATTATCAACAAATAAAAATACATTTTATGTTCAGCATAAGTGGAGAAATTCTTTATAAGAAAACTTCCACCATGCACACCATCCGTTCCCCTTTTTTATTTTTTAATTAGCGTTTGGAGACGAAGTGTGGCTGCTAAGGAGAAATTATATAAAGTATTAAATTAAAATCCCGAATTGAAATTTTTCCAAAGTGTAAAAAACTTTCATTGTGGTGAAAAATTAGAAAATGCAGAATTTGACCTCAATTGGCTCAAATTTCGTCTTTGATGTTAAGTCTTTGTCTTGTTTCGTTGCATTAAATGTTTTTAGACAAAAGAATGAATTGTACAAAGAAAATTTAGAGAAGTAAATTACTTATTGTTTGAAACGGCAAACAAACAAAAAATTAGTCAACTAAAATGTTTGATTGCGCGTGTCATGTGCATTGTGTCCTTACATCGTGCGTATTTGGGTATTTGATACCTACACATTTTAGCATTCGATAATGCATGGAAATCCTGTGTCTATATAGAACATACGAATGTTTTTAATGTAATGTGCCGAGGATGTCAAGAGGAATTCATTATGTACCCCATATAATTTTTAAGTATCTTTATTCATTTCATTATTATTGGAAATCAAGTACAGGTGTTATTTCTATTTGGTCGGGATTATCACGCCAGGATTGCACTAGAAGATAAAGAAGAGAAAATCGCATACACTCATTTGAAGAATGAAAATATAAATATGAGCAAAATTACCTTCGCAAATAATTCATCACATGGAATTTAGTGCTAAATTCATTTTCTATTCGTGTTTAATGTACCGTTATAAATTGCTAAACAGAGAATATATTTCCCTATTTGAATGTGAAGTAAATGTTATTCATTTGTGAATATTAGGAAATGATTAACGAGCTATAAATAAATAGTTTATTTTGAAACGTCTCCTAAAGTTATAGCATTAAAGGGCGCAGATAATCATGTCACGTCAGATGTTTTTAACCAGTATTACATTGAGTGTATTGTTTTTTGATAGAAATTTTTGTAAATTTATCATTGCAAAGATATATTAATGCACATTGCTCTTTTAAATTAAATTAGATTGAATATCCAGAAAACGCCGAAGAAATTTTTAATTATAATTGCTATTTTGTTATGTTTTTAACAACATAATGCTAGAAGAAAAGTTAATTAGTACCAGATTTGCCTGAAAGTTTTAATTTGAACGAAATGAACGAAGATGATACCAGTTAATAATTTTGATTCTCTAACAATTAAACGTGCATTTCTATATGCAGTTTATATTTAGTAACTGTGTCAGTTACTGAATACCCTTATTTATAACGGTAGCACAATTCGGCCATAGCCTTTAAGTGTAGTACTGATAAAAATATTTTGAAAATTTATTAGTAGTCTTCTTGTTTATAAAACCAACGAAATGAGTTTTGGACCGATAATAAACGGGGGGGGGGGGGTAAATACAAACAATTCGGATCTTGTTCCGAACTCAATCAATGGCCGAAACCCTTTGGTTCGAGGTTTCTCGAGGCTGCGTAAGAGCTCCACGATCGAAACCCCGCCAGCCTTTCTCTGTCCTCTGCGGCGCGCTTCGCTTTATAAAATATTTGGGCAGTCACGCACTCGCCGGCAGCGTGTACCGCCCCCGCCTGCGTAGTGACTTTCACCGCCTCCCCCCCCTCCTTCTTTCCCACTCCTTCTTTCCCCCTCCCCTCTTTTCCGATTCTCCGCTCACCGGCCCCCCGCCCCGGCCACCCGTCCCCGAATCCCGCAGTCCCCGCCCCCCGCCTTCTCCGCCACCCGCCGTCCCCGCCACCCGCCGTCCCCGCCGCCCGCCGTCCCCGCCGCCCGCCGTCCCCGCCGCCCGTCGTCCCCGCCGCCCGTCGTCCCCCGCCGTCGTCCGCCGCCCGTCGTCCCGCCGCCCGTCGTCGTCCCCGCCGCCCGTCGTCCCCGCCGCCCGTCGTCCCCCGCCGCGTCCGCCGCCCGTCGTCCCTGCGCCGCGTCCCCGCCGCCCGTCGTCCCCGCCGCCCGTCGTCCCCGCCGCCCGTCGTCCCCGCCGCCCGTCGTCCCGCCGCCCGTCGTCCCCGCCGCCCGTCGTCCCCACCACCCCCGTCACCGCCCCCCGTCCATGGCCTGTCCCGCGATCCGTATCACAATGGACGTCTCGTGGACCACGTTGCGCCAGAATTGCCTCGGCCGCAAGCCACTCGATCGCCGACCGGCCTTTTGAAAAATCGGTGACCCCCAGCACCGCAGCGCCCTTCTCGCCTTCGGCCAGGCAGCGGCACATTCACCCGGATCAGCGAGAAAAACACGCTGGCCCGACCCTACCGGACGCCGAGCTGGTGCGCCCCGCCGCGCTGTCTCGGTGAACCATTCACACACCTTGCAGGACGCGGCCCTTACGTAAGGCTACTCCAATCCCAGTGGTCAGGATATTGGGTCACGTCTTCTGACATACTTTGCAACATTTGACATTTTAAATATAGTAACAGGAAACGTAACTATTTGTTAAACATACTTTCTTTTTTCTTTCCAATGAATGTCTATCAATTATTATTAATCAAACACTTCCACTTATTTTTGACATTCAAGAATAAATATATTTTGCGTATATTTCTACATATAGTATTTTCCGATTATGTTTCGGCTACACCTTTTAGCCATCTTCAGACCTTATAAATTACAGTTTGAATCTTACTTACTAGCATATTTACATTATATACATTATTATTATTGGAAGCGTACGCACTTCCGCTCGCTGTTACTTCATTTCATTTCATTTCGGAAAACACTACATGTAATAATATATGCAAAATACATTTATTCTTGAATGTCAAAATAAATGTAACTGTTTGATTAATAGGAACTATTTGTTGCAATGATGTGATTGACGTCAAAGTTAAATCTTTATTAAATTTTATTATTATTTCCATTACACCTAAATGATATCTTTGGTTCAATGGGAATTTCGAAGCCTCAGATTTATCCCGTTGTAGTAGTAAGATTCTTCATTTTTATGTTCTTCGAAAGAAATCAGCTTTCACAATTAATTGTAGTAAAGAAAACAAAGATATCCCATTTTATTTCCTACTACTGTTATTATATCATTCATTAATGAACAATTATAAGGTTCATTTAAAGGTTGGTTGTAGTAAATGCTTATACAGTTAGAAATTTAGATGCATTACTGAAGAAACTGTAAAATACAAGTAAATAACCGGAGAAATTTTTTTTTGTGATTACTGTGACACGATAAACATCGTAATTAAATAGATACATCAGAAGGCTCGAATTAATACCGTAGTCAAATGTGTTTTGTGCCTCGAGAAAATATCAGACGATTTATTTATAAGATTCAAGAGGAATGCTGGAATTGAGTCCCATACACTTCAACAGCTGATCTAACCTAGTATCTTTGGGCTAAAATTCTCCACAAAGGTTTAGCGCAGAAAAAACGTGAACGAAGGAAATGTTACCTAGGGACAGTTAAGGCCACAAGAGTGTTGGGAGTGCTGTTCATGACCTGAACTTCAGAGTGAGATATAAGATAAATATAGCAAGTTATTCAGTCGCTGAATAAAGATAATTTGTCATTGATTAGATCCATCGATTGGCATTCTGATAAAATTAAATATTGTTCACGTTCACAAAGCAAATCTCTTTGCTAGGGAAGTTTTCCAAGTGAGTACAATCGCACAGAGTTCGTAAGTATTGGAAGTTTGAAAACCTCACAAAAATTATTTTTTTAACATTTTATTTTAACTATTTTTCTATAAGATTCATTTATTCAAACCTGTTTCCTTTAAATTCCCTTGTAATGAAAGTAGGTCAAATATGTTTGCTGAAAACCTGCAAGGCGTGAAAACCTTGACATATTAACTTGATGCAACATGGAGAGGGCCGATGAAAGTATTCATAATAGAACACTTATCTGCAATCTTGCGTATTAATCTTCAATTTGAAGTGACTCATTGAATTCCTTATATTTTTCTCCGATCTCTAAGTGTTTCAATTCAAAATTACTAGAAAGTCCTCTAAGCGACTACATAATGATGATTCTAGGGAATTTTTAAAAGCTTAAAAAGGAAAATATTTCATTTCTTTCCAGCTGTTATACGTTTACTAGGTTGGTCTGTGCCAACTCACCAATCACCAGTAGAAAGATGCAACATTACACAATATGGCAATTTGTCTCATGTCTATTTTAATTTGTCTCAGTAGAGTGAGTTTTTCTGTTTACTAAATGCGTGAAATTACGAATTTAATTAATTTATTAATTGATATTTAACTCTTCCTTCGTAGACTTCTCTAATTGTAAACGAATTCTTGTGGATGTAAATTTCATTTTCAACTATTTTTACTGCAGTGAGTCTGATTCCCAAGTATTGGTCAGTCGTGTAATTAATTAAAACCACAGAATAAAATTTGCCGATGTTACCTCAAATACGAAAGGATAATTTCTTACTGAATATAAGGACCACACACTTATGAATTCCCTGTAATACGTTTCCACCTGCAGCTTGTATTTCATCGTACTACATCAAGCCAAAACATCCCACTCAAGAGCAGTAATAAAGAATATTTTTCAGAATGATGAGTACAAGTAAAATAACTAAGCATGCCATTAATCAAAAGAAATACTACTTTGGATTCTAGGTTAGATTCTAGGATGAGCCTCCCTGCCTTAAATCAGATGTTGATTTATGCAAATGTCGCCATTATGCTAAAACAGTTTCTGAACTCTAACGTAATAAGATCTTAACGTCTGTCGCGTGATTTAAAGGAAGTAAGATCAAGATGTTTCAATTGTAACTTCGCATTACCTTTGCGGCGAATACGAGTCAGTGTCCTGCTCTGAGCGGCGTCTGACGGCGGTCTACCAGAGCGCACACGTCGCTTGGGGCGATCGCTTCCGGCACCGCCCCGCGCCCCGCGCCCCGCGCCCCGCGCCCCGCGCCCCGCGCCCCGCGCCCCGCGCCCCGCGCCCCGCGCCCCGCGCCCCGCGCCCCGCGCCCATCGCCCCCTGTCCATCATTCCACCTCCCCACCTCCCCACGCCCCGCGCTCCGCGCCACACGCCCCGCGCCCACCGCCCCCTGCCCACCTCCCCGCGTCCCAGCGCGCCCGCCCCCTGCCCACCTCCCCGCGCCCCAGCGCGCCCGCCCCCTGCCCATCACTCCACCTCCCCACCTCCCCCCCGCCCCACGCCCCACGCCCGCGCCCACCGCCCTGCCTAACTCCCCGCGCCCAGCGCCCCCGCGCCCCCTACCCCATCACTCCACCTCCCCACCTCCCCCTGCCCCGCGCCCCGCGCCCCGCGCCCCGCGCCCCGCGCCCCGCGCCCCGCGCCCCGCGCCCCGCGCCCCGCGCCCCGCGCCCCGCGCCCCGCGCCCCGCGCCCCGCGCCCCGCGCCCAACGCCCCCTGTCCATCACTCCAGCTCCCCAACTTCCCACCTACCCATGCCCGACGCTCCGCGCCACACGCCCCCCGCCCAACGCCCCCTGCCCACCTCCCCGCGTTCCGCATCCCGCGCCCCGCGCCCAGCGCCCCCTGCCCATCTCCCCGCGCCCCGCGCCCCGCGCCCCTGGCGGAATTGTTCGCATTTGAATCTGAGGACAAATGAGTCAGTGAGACAATATTTGTCAAGATTTGAATGTTTTATAAGAGGGGGAAAAGGACCTCGCCGAAAAGATTATGTTGACTAGGACTTGCGATCTTGAATTTTAGAAATTTAATTTTAATGTAACCAATAATAAAAACATTTACAAGGCTATTTCTAATCAAAGAAATCAAACATCTGCATTTTTTGTTATCACTCATATATATCAGATAAAGTCAAGATGTATCAGCTACGATCCCGCAAGTTCACGTTAAAATAAATTACAGTAAACCCTCGTTAGTCCGAACTCGCTTAACACGAATTTCACCGTAACACGAAGAAAACTTCGGTCCCGGCAAGGGATTACCGAAATTACATTTGTAATACTCGGATAACACGTATTTTTATAACACGAACTCCGTTTATTTCGGTCCCTTGGAATTCGTGTTAATGAGGGTTTACTGTATATCTTTAAATAATACCTTCTATTCTTCTGAAGGCATGGCCGTGTTGTTAATAGAATCTTGTCTTGAAGCAAAGTTGTTGGTCACACAAAACCACTTTAAAGACCCGCTCACTTTGAACGTCCCCTTACAATTCCTAAACGATAGCAATAAATTTTCTTACGATATTTTTTCACTACATGCAATTTAACAATTACAAATTTATCAAAACTACTTTTAGCAAACTTATGAAGATATAAAGTCCAGTTAACCTCACAGCACCTGGCATCTATATATGTAGCCTTAAAATACATACTATGACTCAATTTATTGTTTCAAACTAAAGAAACTATTGTAAAGAAGGAATACTTTGGAAACAACTAATATGGTGTGTTGATTTTCACCTATCATTACCTTTGGCAGCTATTCGTCTACCAATAAATCCGTTAACCCAACCAACCAGGAGTAAAACCCGTTGTTTCCAGAGAGCAAATATTCATACTTCAAAGCACACAATAGGATTTTAACTGCTTAACGTGACTCAAAGTGCTATTATTACTTGTGATTTATCAGAAAAAAAAACAAAAGTTTAGTACGTTGTACCTGTTAACCTCACCCTCCGCTACTCATATAACATTGCGCTTCCTCTAGTAGAGAAAGCAATATATAACATTGCGCTTCCTCTAGTAGAGAAAGCAATAAGTATAACTCGTGCCCATACGACGCATTGTGAGAGATTATTAAAACATCAGAGTGGATTTTCGACTTTAATTGTAGTACTGAAGTTCATATTTCGCTACATTACTTTAATTTTATGAAATTCATTGATACTTGTATGCATGTTATTGACCTATTTTACTATTTTGTACTAAAATTCTTGATCAATGGAACTGCCACGATTGTATCAAGCTTATTGTAGGTTATGAATAGACATCGGATGTTTAAGGAAATGCCTATTTTATTCTAGCGAACTAATTTAAAGGCTGATAAAATATGTGCACGAATCACGACAAATGACGAAGTTTTATAATGCTTATTTTTTGCTTTTTTTAGCATAAATACCTATTTTTGCATAAATACCTTTTTGAGAACTTTGTTGCGTATTATTTATTATTTTACATACAATGCTAAGATATAAAAAATCTGCCATTGTTCAAAATGACCATTCATTACGAAATATTTAGTTCACATCTTTGTATTTTAAAATACGAGAGAATTCCTAAAAGTATACCAACATATTTTTCTCCATTTCCCTATTTCATAATTACCAGCAATGTTGTGAGAAGATGGTCGATTGACAATATACCGAAGGCACCGAAATTTTAAGTAGAAATAAATGTAAATTTCAAGAAGGTTCCAGTGTTGCTAATGTTGGGACTTCCAAAATATATGTCAGTCTCATCAGTAGATGTTGGGAGATCCTTCTCCGCATTCAAACTCATTTTGTCTCCCAATCGTCGTAAATTTGAAATTGTGGTCCTTGAAAAGTTAGTGGTAATATGCAAATATGGAAATATTACTGGTTAATGCAAACTATTAAGAATAAAATGTAAAAGACTTGTAGATATGTGAATCTAGTTTTACATTAAAATGTACGTACTTGTTTTGTGGATTTGAAGTTTACAAAATAACATAGACAAAAATTATAATCAATTTTTAATTTTATTGTGTATGTAACTTATAATGGTGCCTTTTTTCTCCTTATTCTTGGCATTTTCAGTGCCTTTTTAGGCGCCTAAAAGACGATTTTTTAGTGTCTAGTTATGAAACTTCACTAGCCAAATATTTACATCTCCTACGCGCTTCACGTTGAAAACGCAAAAGCTCCGGGCAGCCCGGCATGCGAAAGCAGCACGTGGAGGGCGGGCGACTCAGCGCACGCTGTCCACGCCCTGGGCGAATGTGCTGACGTCATCGCGACCACGCCCGGCCCCGCCCACCCACTCCCTCCCTCCCCCCTCCGTGCTCATGCTCCCCACTCGCTGACCTGGGTTCGAACCGCTCCGCCGGCTGACGCCCGCGAAACTCGCTCGCCGACGCGGACGCGACATACGAGGCTGCGAGCTTCGAGGCGGACGGCACCGGCTCGGGTGGCTCAGAGCATCGACACTGGCCGGGAGGTTAGGGTTCGAGTTCCGACGACGGCAAGATTTTTGACACTAGCTTGTTAGTTAGGTAAAATTCAGACGTTTTCTGGAGGAGAATTCTACCGATCGGCTGCTCCGATCATACTAATCGCGCACTTTTCCTTGATACTCCACAGCGGGGGGTGCGGGGAGAGGCGGGTTTTGTCTACGTCGCGGCAGTGCAGGGCTGTCAACTTTATTGACAGAAAACTCGGCGTAATAACTCGTCTTGGACTAGATAGCTATGAGAAACAACGGAAGATTTTTTTTAATTCTGAAGAAATAATTAATAGTTATAGAAATAATTGAGTAACAAGAAGGAACATGGTACGCACAGGTCGATAGAAAGAGAGACCGAAAACTAAGGAGTTCGCATTGGAAAGGAAGGAGGTGAGCAGCGCTGCAAACTGAGCCGTGACGTTCCGAGTGGAGCTCATATTTTCTACCGGGCCGTGCTATACCGGGCTGAGCGAGGACTAGGGAGCTTGAGGATCAAGAAAAAGTGCGAGCATAGTACAACGTTTCGTTATGTAAATTAAAAAGGTGTTTACAATCGAAAACAGCATTTCGAATTATTTCCTAAAAACCGTAAAGTATGAAATAGGCAACTCTCATTGCAATAATAATTTTAAGATAATGAAATGAAACTATTTGAATTCATATCACCGTCATAATGTCTAATCTAAATTCATTAAAGAAAATTAATTGGTATCAACATTTTATCTGTTATTTTCAAAGCCAAAAATTTCAAATTATATTCTTCAAACAACATGCTTCATTGATCGAGTCTCGCATTATATATAATTTTTACTTTTACCTAATTGAAAGGTAACTTTCAATGTTTATTTAATTTTAAATTATTATCAAGAGTAATTAAATTATGTGATGTGCAACTCAGTTGATGTTGTAATGTACCTACAATGAACGTGACACTACGCGTGAGCGAAATAGTTTGCATTTGCAATTCAATTCCTCCCTTCTAGTTGCGCCCGCTCGCAGAGCTAGGTCGCTCATACATTTCTAGACATCTGGGTTATCTTCTCGGATCAAAAGGGACTGTAAAGTCCCAAATGATATGCATCGTGTGTTCTAATATTACTCGCAGGTGACACAGAGAAAGGTTCGATACCAGTGTACCGTTGCGTTGCAGACCCTTGCAATCAATGTAAATATTTGTGGGGTGACATTTGTAAAAAAAAAAATTGTTGGTTGCATTCATAGGCTTGCGCACGGAAGGGGGGCAGGAGGGCCACTGTCTCCCTTAGAATGTTGAGAGGAGCCCTCAGCATAACGTAATTAACATTTTATTTCCGTTAATATGTTGATTCTGATTCTGATTCTAAAAATGACATACAAACCCATAGGTACATTTTACTGTGTATACTATAATTATAGCAAACGGATATACACAATAATCTAGCCCTACATTATTATTGTATCTCCGTGTTTAAGTATTGTTGCCTTAATATAATATATAAACAATCCGCGTTTTACGTATGCAAATACAGACATTTAGTTGATGAGGGCGCCCACTAATGTAGTTGCCTACCTCTCGTTTTCGGCTGCGCATGTCATTACATTTCACGATTGGGAAAAATTTAAAGGACCACAGAAATATCAAACTCTACGGAATGAAACAAAAACTTCCCTTTCCCCATACACCCATTATTCTTCTAAAATCGTAATAAATAATAACCATTATACACTGAATCAACATCCATGGATGAGGTTCGAAGTCTTGTTTTGAAAAAATTTGATTAGTCATTAATTCAGTTTTCAAGTATCAGATACGGAGTTCGCAAGTCTACAACCAGTGTACCGTTTAGTCACGAACGAAATTGTTTCTTTGAAGAAGAAAGTGTCATTGAAATGTTCCATAAGTTAATCCTGACGTCTTTAACACAAGATAAATGAATGATAAGTTATAGTTGTACATTCCTTGCTGAAGAAGGTGAATGATTTAATAATTTTCTACTGAAGAACAAAAAAATTCTACAACTTCGACCGCCATATGAAAACACTAACAAAGACGCTCTGGCGGCATTGTAAGTGGAAATCGATTACTGAAAGAGAATTGTGGGGGTTGGCTGCTCTATCGGTAATTTCCCGTGGTTTCACCGGTCATTTCCAATTGAACATCGGAGCACTACCCTAATATTGCCTGCGATCTTTCCTTCATCTTTGTCCCCTCCTGTTCCCTCACAAGCACCCTTTCACAGACATGTACTCCCACCACCTCCCGAGACTAGTCCAGACCTTAGAACTTGTGCTAGGGGAAGTGTACCGCTGGGGAAGTACCTGGAGGAGGGAAAGAGGCCGCAAGTCCACGACTTGGTCGGCGCTGGATCTCACAAGTTCCAACGGGGGAGGAACCTCGCTACCTCTTGAGATATAACATGCTTAATACACATGATATAACATGATATAACACACTTATAACCTAATAGACTAATGCCATAAGTAGTTGATGCGACCGGAATCAATATTGACTCCATCACTAGCTCGCTGCGAGGCGGCCTGAAACCGGTTCATATTAAATCGTTTTCAAAGCGTAATATTCGCACCTCGTAACGTCGTCGAATCCCATAATTCAGACGGCTCTCTGCGCGCGTTCCTACATTAGCATTCAGGGGCGCTTGTCACGGTTCAGGGCGTTCGCCAGGGCTTATCGCGGGGATGGGGGGTGAGGGGGCGGTGCGTGTTCCGCCTGCACAAGAGTTCTAGGCATGGACGCACCGCCGCGCCACCTACGTCACCCCTTCCCTGCGAGACCTCGACCCAGGTTGCCTCCACCGCAGTTGTTCCCATCATGCCTTCGCCATCGCCTGGCGACATCAACGACTTGGCACCGGGAGCTCAGTGCATCAACTGATGTCACTGCAGCGACTCTGACCGGGTGGTCCTAGGTTGGAGTCCTGTCGGCGGCAGGATTTTCGACGCTAGCTTTTCAGCTAGGTCGAATTGAGTCGCTGTCTGGAGGAGAATTCTAGCGGCCGGCTGCTCTGATCGGTAGGTTTCCGTGGTTTCTCCGATCAACATCAGGCGAATGCCGGAGAAGTACCCTAACAAACGGGCCACGGACCGCGTGCGATCTTTCCTTCCTCTTCCTTGTCCTATCCTCTCCTCATACACACACACTTACAGTTACATGACCTACACTATCACATATCCCGGGAGACCGGTCGGGAGCTTAGAGCTTGTCCCGGCTGGGGTAGTGCCCCGCTGGTGGAAGAGTCCTGGTTAGGGGGAAACCCCGCTAGCCGACGGTAGGTCGCCGCCGGATCTCGCCATCCAGCGAGGGTAGATCACCGCCATCTCCCGGGGAAAAGATGCACTACACTTGCGGGACTAATGACCAAAGCCGTTGACGCGCCCGGAAACACGAAAAAAAATTTAAAAATTAAAAAAAAACTGACCACGTTATTTCTCCCGTCCCGCTCGCCATTTTCTTTGCCGGCTCCCCGTTAAGGCCATGCTTCAACTAGTTTCCTAAGGATGAGCCAAAGTGACAGTTCGCGTAACAAGTGAACATCACATGTAATTCAGAGAAGTATCCCTCCGCCGCGACAGCTGTTAAGTCACTTCAGTTTCTCTCAGTATATTCACGTAGGTGAATCCGGGAAATATTTAAATTAAATTACGTATGTAGAAAATCTCTTACATACTCTCACAATCAGTAAAAGAAAACTACCACGAATGTAAATAGAAAGATAAATTAATTTAAGACGGAAACACGTGCACCGGTACACATCTCGCAAGTCTCGGTTTTAAAATAAACATAATATTTATCACTGTATCTATTTTGCACCTCTCTCAGAAGTGTTTTTCATATTTACATTTCTCATTTTATTGTTAGTTCATGTGTAGAATAATTTTGAGAGGTCATGTAACGCCAGCTGAGCCGCTTGAGGTGATAAAGAATTTGACAACTTGTCGTGACTTCGCAGAATATCTTTGAGTTGAAGCCCTGTTATTCGAGCACCGTGTGCACACAGAAAGCTCCTTTCAATGAAAATACTTAATTTGCTGTAAAATAACTCGGATAATAAGATATAGTACGACATTTTTTAAATATTATTTCCTGACTGTCTTGGCGAGATGTGTTACCAGTAAATGTGAAGGTTATTCAAAAAAAGTGTAATTTCTAACCATTTTCAACTAAGTATAAAATTATTTTCTACAATGTGTGGTCTCTCAAAGTAAAATGAAAGATAAAATGATACGTTGTCTTATTTCTAACGTAAGATGACCTATCATTTCTCTCACAATTTCAACATTTTATGCATAGAATTTCATACATAACGTTAAATAACTCATTCACCTGAGTCACGATTGTTGAGACCATAACGAGCCAGAACGCTAGGGCAAAGAAAAAAGAGAGAATATAAGATCGCAATTTTGAAAGGATACTTTCTCTCGCATCATAAGACATGCTCCTTTTGTTGGAAAGAAGCGAGAGTGGAAAACACCTCCTGAAATAATTCACGAACTGGGATTATCCGTCTGGCCTCCTTATTTGCTTTCCCGTCTGCTGTTCTTTCTGTGAAATCCCATTCCAATGCCGACACACCACCATCTCCCAGTCGCTGCTGCTCGTTGCCTCTCACATTGGAGAACTCTACGGCGCTTATCTCTCGCAGCGGCCTGTTTCTCCCTGCATCGCAACCTTCTCCGTCCAATGTCATTACACACTCCACATATACCGCTAACGCACTCCTACTATCTCCCGCAATAGAACACACTCCACATGCTGGCACGGAGCGTTTATTGTGCACAGTCAATCGGGACCGTCACACAGGGAAAGTGACGAATAACTTCCCGTCTTCTACAAAGCAAAAGAACAGAAGAACAAAGACGGAAGGGTATTCGACAAAAAAGTGTGCTAAGCTAAGAACGCTGGGTTTAGTTTGAATGATAAAATCGGCATCCAGCGTTGGAGTAACAGCATTGTTTGCAAACTCGGAAGTCATAGAACACGCGTTGTTAGGATAACCGATCAACAAGGTTTAAATATTCCATGCTTGGTGTCATAACGCTGTGCAAATGGACACGGCCCCGTACACATTATGTTCAAACGGTTTGAAGTGGGCTTTGAGAGTTGGGATCTTGTGAAAGGACGCATGGGATCTCTAGAAAATTATTGGAACGAACGCACGTAAGCGGTTGGTGAGGTGCGAACGGATTTTCACCATAGGCTGGATATTCTGTAAATGATAGTGGGGCGGGAATTTATGATTACTGTGGGGTTTGAGAGCATGGTATTGCGTAAATTGTAGTATTAAATTGTAATCGGAAATTTTATTAATGTAATTGTTGGAATTTTGATAAAATAGACCCCGTTTTTCGAGGGAATGTCTATTAGGGTAGCTCCGTAGATGGAAGAATTTTTCAATAAGTAGCTGAATATAGTCATTCGCGAGTAGGTGTTTCATGCGAAACACAGATAGGGAAAGTCGCGATCGCGTATTAATTTTGTGGGAAATATTAACTCCCATGAATTTAAAATCGTTGAGGACATTCTGGAACATTTTTATTTTAGGCAAGGACGTGATAATTGGTATAACAAACATTCCATGGACAATATTCTGCTAGTCAGCCGAGAAGTCATCTATCAAGATCTTATAGTAAGCTTACGAACTTATATTCAAATATTATAAAACACCGTACGGTGTTTGTCCACATTTCAAATAAGTCTCATGGGATCAAAATAATTTGTAACATATGTAAGAATAAATGTTAAATTTTTTACTGTTGAAAAGGCCTGATAATTTATATTAGTTGTCATCAATCTAATAATTGGTTTCAATGAATATAACTTCCAGGAATCGTGATTCTGTATAGAATTACACGTTCACATGTAACAGGTATAAGTTATATGTTGTAAGTCTAACCCATGGTTAAGTCGAAAGAAAATTTTATAAATTAATATTAAATTTCGCAAAATAAAATAAAATTGTTAGAACTCCCTTTACTACACGGATTAAAGCGCGATGTATTTTGCATTTAATTTGACAGTCAGATGCTAAAATCAGACATTTATCCATTTCCATTTAAGAAACTCACATTACAGTTACGAAATTAATGCAATCAACTATTTCATTATTTGCACATGTTTAATATACCATCTGGGACAACGTTTAGTACATGCATTAAAATAAATGCAGCTGTATCTAAATATTCGTTTCATGTTAAAGGAACCAGCAAATTGCTAGAAGTTATTTACGCACATCGATTGAAATTATTGAGATTCCATCTGGCCGCTAGCGCTCCTCCAATGGCGACGTTGGACGAGCGCCGCTGCCCAATCAACGTAATGGCTCCGCGCAGCTGCTACGCGCTCAGCGTACAGAGGCACTCGGCGGTCCGAGCATTTGGCAATCGGAGAGCGCTGCCGAAAATACGCCGCATTTGTCGTACTACATGAAATTTGAGTCCAAAATAATTAATAATTTGACTCCGTTATTCATAATAAGTAACGGTTCTATAATTTCTACCGGGAACGGTAGCTCAGTGCATCAACTGATGTCACTGCTGGGAGGACCTAGGTTCGATTCCGAACGGCGGCAGGATTTTCGACACTAGCTTTTTCAGCTAAAATAATAATTTCATTTCAGCTAAAATAAAATCATTTCTTCCTTGGAAATTATTTAGATTCTTTTTTCATTTGTTCGGTCTCCCGTGCGATCGGCGTCATTGGTCGGACCGGTAGCGGTAGCTCAGTGCATCAACTGATGTCACTGCAGCGCCTCTGACCGGGAAGTCCTAGATTCGAATCCTGACGGCGGCAGGATTTTCGGCACTAGCTTTTTCAGCTAGGTCGAATGCTGTCGCTGTCTGGAGGAGAATTCTAACAGCCGGCTGCTCTGATCAGTAGTTTTCTGTGGTTTCTCCGATCAACACCAGGCGAATGCCGGAGCAGTACCCTACCAAACGGGCCACGGACCGCGCGCAATCTTTCCTTCCTCTTCCTTCTCCTATCCTCTCCCCTTACACACACACACCTACACTAACATGCACTACACTACCACAAATTCCGGGAGACC
>BLKR01007904.1:0-29361 GCA_011170035.1 Teleogryllus occipitalis
ATTTCCTATCATTTGTCATTTTCTTGTTAATTTTGGACATAAATAAATAACAAATCTTAAAGTGTAATACATTAACCCCAATTTTCTACTGTATAATATTAGCCCCGACTGATCTTTATAACATTGCGGAAAAAATGAACGCTAGAGATTTGTGTTTAATGAAATCTCTTTTTAAAAATAGATCTTGTATTAAGATAAATTGAACACCCTGTTTTTTTAAACTGCAAATGCTTCACTTTCTTTTCGCATCGGAAAGGAGGTAACCTGGTGGTGAGGGGGAACCGTGTCAGGTGAGTTAACTTTAAAGACCCGACTTCGAATCCCGACGAGTGGAAAATATTTTCTGCTGCAGTAGGTCTTTTCTTTTTGTTTCCTTTTTGCAGGTCCACATAGTCCGTATTGAATATTGCATAGCAATTACGAATAATACGTGAAAATATATGCTGTAGAGGCAACACTTGTTTTGAACATAAAACACATTCTAAATAGTATGTATAGTAAGAAAAACTTTATTGAAGTGAGTAAACTTAGATCATTCACTTTGATTCTCTAAATTAAAACTTGACGTAACTGAGAACAGTGTCGTCATAAGAGTTATTATGATACATATATCCTTTATTTTTAAAATCTTAGGCCCCGAAACGCACCTCGAATTAATTATTAATATAATAGCAATAGCTATTTATATATAATATAATTTCATAATTATTTCCAAAGAACCGGAACGCCGTTCCGTCGCGTACCAACAGAAATCAAGCCTTTTATATACAGGATATTCGGGGAAGAAATGTCGAATCTTCGAAAAATAGCTGTTAAGACAATTTTAAACTTATTTTGTCTAATAAACTACACGGCTATTCCAAATGGCTAAGCCGCAATAAAGATTCAAAAGTTGGTTTGGATATATGTTTTCTAGGCAACTATTTGCGTTGTAGAAGCATATAAACACTTCATTAATATCTAAATTGTTTATGATTAACAAAATAAATGAATACATTTGATAAGAAAGAAAAATTAACCTAGAAATAAAAAAGCACCCAATTTTCACAGTTCGACTGCTTTTTTATTTCTCAGTTAATTTTTTTCTGAACTAATATATTAATTTATATTGTTAATAATAAACATGTTACATGTTTCTGGTCTGTTTACATGATTCTAGAATGCAAAGTTTTGCGTAGAAATCATATTTTCAAGCCAACATTTGCGTGTTTATTGCAGCTCAGCCATTCAAAATATTTATGTTGTTTATTAGACAAAGTATGATTAAAATTGTTTAAACAGCTTTTTTCAAACTCTAGACGTTTCCTTCCCCGATACTCTGTATATCCATGCTTCTTTAAAACCAAACACAATAATTTGCGTACTGCAAACTAATTAATTAAACCCATGGCAGTATAATTGTTAACATAAGTACTGTCACACATCTTTCGCAGGATAAGGAGTAAAATTTAAAGAAAATTATAGTTCACATGAATTTTGACAAATTGCGTCTTACTTTCTATGATATTCAAATGGTAACATTATATTACAATATTCAATTGGTTAACAATTTCGGCTAAAGAGTCTTGTTTGATAATTCTCCAATTTCGTATTGTAATAAGATATCTTATGATACTCATGTCGTAAATAACTATTTGACAACTATTATGTTTAGTGTATGTGTCTAGCAGGTTTGTATTATTCTGAGAAACTGGATCATACGAATCACGTTTACTACGTTATTCACACAGGAGCACATGAACCTCAAAAAAGTATTTAATAATATAATCCTTGCTGATGAATCAACGTTTTATTGATGATTTTAATTTTGAAAATTTTCATTAGTTTTGATGTTTAAATATAGGTATCACATGTAATTACATGTCTGTTAAACACGATAGCATTATATGAAGCAAGAAACATTGTTTTTCATTTGATCATTCAACTTCATCAATCCCTCACAATTACTTTAATTTTCTCTGCTTATCAGTATTTTAATCTCAGATCTTCGATGAAGACATGAATCAAATAACATCGTAGATATTTGAGTGTTTTAAAAATAATAAAGTGAATAAATGCTTATATTTATTGAATTGGTTTTATAATAACCTGTAAAAACATGGGTTTTCTGTTGGTTTTGGGGATGTTGAAAGCATTCAAATAGTAAAGGCAATGTTAAGCTGGTGACCTTTCACATTGTTTATTTGATATTTTTCTTAGGGATAGTTTATAATGGTTAAACGTTTTCAAAGAGTGCACATTAGATACCTCGAATGGCCCGTTTCCGTTTAATAAACCACTACGTTCTCCCTGTACAGATGGTCGTGCAAAATTCAAGGTTTTGATACATTCGTAGAATGGCGGCCAAGAAACCACCTTCGAACTCTGACGATACTGAAATGCAGTCTGTGTTGGGAAGGTCATATCACTTGACCACCAAGTTCGTTCTATGTATTTTCACTGGGAAATGCTAGAGCATTGATATTTACTAAACTGTAAACAAAAGCTAAATCTCCTTGAATTGTTATAATATCTGTTTTGCTTTCTTTTAGTAATATCAACTCGTTTTACCAAATACGTGAGTTTGTTATATTTTTACACGCTACAATAATTTAATTTTACAAGTATTTATTTTCAAGCATTTAGGAATTCATGAAATTTCATTGAAACGTTCGCCAATCTAAAAACCTTTCAAATGTATATTAAATATATTAATTTTGTTTAAAAATATGTATTAACAATGCGTAAATTTAGCACATAAAGCTCTGATTTGAATATTATACAATGAAATCATCAAATTAACAGTTTTAGAAAGGAATGATAAATTGAATTGAAAATATTAACTTAAAGTTTATATACGTTTATTTAGAAATTTCTATACTTGTGTAAATATTGTGATGTGTGATTCTACTCATGTGATCGTTCAAAACGCAAAATTGAATATTTCTGTATTTGAAAACCTTAACACTACATTCATCCAATCCAGTGCAGTTTATAGCAAACAGCTAAGCAATATGTTTCCCTATTTTTTAATGGTAATGGGTAAACAAGAGGAACAAATAGTTTCTGACTCTCGGTGTTAACAGGGGACTTAAAAAAAATTAATAATACAGTTATTCGGTTGCTCAACATCCCTTTGATAGAAAAACAGAAACAATTGTTTGGGCGTAATGCACCTTGAAATTTTTTTTTCTAATCAATTTCTTTCATATTTGATAAATATATCGACTTGCAAATTGTAGGACTTAAAAGAGAATATAAAAACCAAATAAAAGTTATGCTCATACTCACCGTAAAAATACAAATTTAGCATAATTAAATTGGCCACAGAATTTGTTTACAAGCAAGTGCATTTTAAACGTATTAGGTATGCAAAAGCGCGGCATTTGAGAACTGTTTTTTCAGTATGCCCATCCCACGCTATTCTGCTAGCGCGAATGAATTAAGCGCAAACAAATGGGGTCTACTAAGATGTTAAATTCTTATAAACAATTACATATATCTCGAGAACGAGATATAATAGCACCGAACGGATTCCGGAATTTTGCATCACATTTAAACGCCATTCAGATTAGACAATAAAAAATTTGCAACAATTGCAAATTTATAAACAATTTCCAAATTTTTCAAATCTAAAGTGGGGAGAGTCTCCCGATGTCCCAGAACCAAAAACAGCGAATTAACAATTTTGCAACAATTTATAATTTTATAAACAAATTGGAAATATGCGTTAGAACGGCCAGGAAGGCTCCGCAAATTGTGCCTGAAATGAATATCTCAAAATAGCAGTTTGTCAGGAGTTACAAATCGATTACTAAAAGTTAGCATAATTGTTGCTAAAATGATAAATATTTACTGGTCTATAGAAAATCATTCTGGACGGAAAACCCGGCTTAGAAATATTTTTTTCGTCGTGGCGTACGCGCAGGCAAAATATCTCCTTCGGCAGGGAAATATGACGATATTTCCGTCTCGTACGTAAACGAACTAGCCCCCTCCCCCTGAGACAGTGTTCTTTCTGCCCCTTGGGATGTTGCACCAATCACAGACAAGTGTGGTTCTACCTGCTAGCGATTGGTCAACGCGTCCCTCCCACTGCCCTCCCCCAGGCCGAGGGCTGTCCAAGTTTGTCGGCGCGGTGTGGAAGATAGAATTTTGAACGACATTTTTTCTGAGGGAGAGGGTACATAGGGAGGTAGAAACCTGTCCTTTCAGTGGAGCTTTCGAGAGTGTGGGTTTCTAGAACTAGTTTGTGCATATTCCAGCTCTATGACTTGCAAATGTATGTTTCTTCTCTTTCGAAATAAATCCTCTATTTTTTCCAGAACCGGCTGGCATATTGCGTAAGAACAGGAATCAGCATCTTCAAGTGGATATCATTATCGTACAACTATTACTTTCGGATATAAGTTCACATGTTTTTTGCAAGTAACAGGAGGAGCAGAATAACTTCAGTTTTCATGGAATAAATATATTGCAATAAATTCTACAACAACAATTTCAGCATTTGATTTTAACTAATGCTAACTAACTGCTACGTAGTTAGACCCTAAATAGTATAGACAAAATGCCGTAATGCCTCAGGGAGGAGAGGCGATTTTTCGTCTGAAAATCTAGGTGGGTTCCTGATATCGAGAAAGAGGAAAAATCGTGTTCCTATATGTAGTAAGGTACTTTCTTCAGAGATTGTAAGTCAGATTTCATGTTTTATAGGTCCTTGATGTTGAAAAATTGGTCCTTGATATGGAAAAATCGTGTTCCTATATGTAGTAAGGTACTTTCTTCAGAGATTGTAAGTCAGATTCCATGTTTTATAGGTCCTTGATATTGAAAAATTGGTTTAAGCCAAAATCGGTCTATCTGGTATAGCTGTCTGTAGTCAACGCTAGGGTTTATTTATTTATTTTACGTCAAAAACAGTTAAAAGCTGTGTGCAACATGCTACGGGGAGAAGTGAATTCTGAGCACGTTTTCATAATTCTGTGATCTCTACCCTAAACTATATACTACAATTTGGAATAGAGAAAGAAATTAGCGTTTTTTGCAAGGATTGTTAACAAAATATTGACTCAGAAGTAATAAAATCTATTTTGAAGGGTAACTCAGCTATAAATTTCGGCTCTTATTCCCAATCAATTCCTTCTTGAAGGAATAATACTTCCTTCCGCGACATGGAGAACAATAATATGAATAACTATATATTTCCCACTGAATTCTAGGAGACGTGCACAGATAATGAAGTTATATTTATATCCAGAAGCAAAACAAGGGGCCATCTCAGCATTTGCTCAAAGAATCAGGGAAACTGGACGAAAAACCTGATCGAGATGGGGGTCATTGACCCACAAACTGCAGTACAATATTTGTTACAGGTTGTTTAGAATTATACAGGACGAATGGTAAATAATACTTTAAATATCACTGTTAAAATTAATATTTTCCTTTTGATGCTCAGCATAGTCTCTAATTACATAGAAACCATTATGCAGCAGAAACTATTGAACATGGGATTTAAACTTTTCAATCGAATTTAATTCATCTGGCAAAGTGGTTTGAAGTCATTTGGCAAAGTGTTGTAAAATAATGTACTACATCTGAATTTTTTGTAACTATCTGTTGATACTAAACCTTTCTAACGGTTTTCAAACGCTTAAACCTGTCAGACGATTTTCTTCAAAATTGATATTTGTTGACCGTCCTGAACGAACTCGAATCCCTCCGTGTTTGAAACGGATATTTTGATTTTGGGCAATACTTTTCATGAAGCCTTAATAAACTATTCCAATTTTTTCAAAAATAGTTCCATATTTTTGGATTAATATTTTTTTCTCAGATAGAGCTTCAAAAATGGCACAGGTTTCATTTTCGTTGAACTGTGTGAATTTTCAAAAATTGCCAAAGTTCAGAAATTTTTTTGACGTCTTGTTACAACTATAGTATTGGAAATAGAGATTTTTTCTTTAATGAAAACGGTTCAAAGATAGATGTTTAAATAATAGAAAATATATGTTGTTTTCGCGTAATTTTGCATGAGATATAGCATATACAATTGAAAAAAATATATTTTCTCAAACGAGACTCCAATTATTTTCTTTTCAATTTTTCGTGAATATAGCAAATAACGTTTGTAAAAATGTCGCAGGTTCAATTTTCATTGAGCTGTCTCAATTATCAAAAATTGAAAAAGTTACAAATAATGCAAAAAAGCATATGCTGTTAAAGCACCACTAGTTCTTGTCATCATTGATGTGACAAATAAACAATATATAAATAAAATAAACAATTTGTAGAAACGCAATTTCTTCACACCGAAGAAATAAAATACGGCAGGATTTCACAGTCGGAACCGACTATCCATTGCAGGAGTGTCGGGCCAGAAAGTCCGCGAAAGAGCATCTATCACACTTGTTTACGCAGCGTGTAGCCAAGGCGAAGTTGCACAGCGCGCATAAAAGAAAGCAGCGAAGCGAGTCAACGAGATGCAGGAGGCGGTGCGGGTGGCGGCAGGGGCGGGGTGGGCGGAAGCGGCGAGCGTTCGCCGGCAGAGGCTTCAGATAAGCGCGGCGCGGGGGCGGGGGTGGGGTGGGGGTGGGGGCGGGGGTGGGGGCGGGGCAGCGGCAGCGCTCTGCCCTTGAGGTGGGCGGCGTGGGCGACGTCCCTGCGCGACGGTGATTACCATGACGGCTGCACACGAGGAAGCGGCGCTGATGGAGGGGCGCGTGGCGGGAATGCCGAGAATCCCGCGCCGGCCACACCACGGCATTCCGATGCGCCAGCGCCCGGCGCCGCGCCGCCCCGCGCCGCGCTCACGCCCGACACAATGAGCGCCTTCGCCCGCCCCCGCCCCCGCCCCCGCTCCAGGGGTCACCGCCGGCGACCCACGCCGCCGCCGCCGCCTCCGCCGCCTCGCACGTCAGCGCCCTTGTCAGAGCGCGTTCACGCGGGTGTTCAACACACGAAAGCGCAGTCGCCCAGGGAAAGAGATGTTATTAATGGGCGCATTGCTACGAGTACCAGACGACTTCTTACAAGTAATTCCGCGGTGTACCGTTCTTTCACATTCACAGTGTATGTAATTTGGGTGTGTGTTATTACGTGTTATGTGTGTGAACTTTGCTGCCACTTTATTGTTATCTTTGTTATTTTTTTGGTTAAATGAGCTGTATGTAGCATGTATCAATTTGACGTGGAATGGCGTGGTACGCGGTACATAGTTATATGGCAATATACTTCAATGTAATATTTGCAAAATCATAAGAATTGAAAAAAGATAAATTGCAATATTTATTCACTTGCGTATTGTATAGGATAAAGTCAACATTTATTTCGACTGATGTGTCTTAAAGTGAAATGTTAACACCAAAATGCCAAATGTACTTTTTACTGCAGTGAAGGCATTCTCAATTTTGAAATTTTATTATCTCAGAAACTCTTTCTTTTTGTTTTTACCAGGCACCACAGAATCTAGTATTTTACAGAATATCCTTATTTCGTGTGGCAAGAGTTTGACGACTTTTCCAGACGCGCCAGGTACCACGACAAACACGGTTACCACGCCCGATTACCATAATGAGAAACACTCATATTTGCTAAGTCGGCTTCCACTCTTCTCTCTATTTCTTATGTATATGTGAATTTTTGCGAGCTCGTAAGTCTGTGCTTCGCGTATCCATAAACAGGAAATTTCAATTAGTATTTTCGCAGTAACTAAATACTGAAAATCTATAATTTTAAGTCAAACGTGCACGCGTTAAAGTAAATTTACTATCGACTCACATGATATTTGGACCTTATAATGTCTCATGACTGTTTAGGAATTTCATATTTGGAAATTTGCAACTCAGGAGAAACTTTCGCAAAATTCTTAGTTTCCTTGTGACTTGCATCGCATTCTCACATTCGTACATCGTTTTTTAACGATAATTGTCTTCAAATACAGACAAAATTTGCTAGGATAGATCACATTACAAATAACCTTTAATGTAGCGTACTGGAATGAGAATCTTTATTTGAAGAAAACGCTCGATATTGTTCGTAATTGCAAACAAGTAACCCCATAAATGTTGCAGTTTCTCTATGAGTAGGTCTTGTAATAATCAAATAAAAATTTAGAAAACAAACTCAATTAATAGAAATGAGGTAATTTGAATTGTGGGATAACTCATACATTCTGTTTAATCTACTTGTAGATTGTAGGGCATAGTATCAAGACGCACGAGCAAAGACATGAACAAAGCACGCCCGCACGGAAGCAAAACAAAGAAGAGACAAGAATGACGAAGAAAGGTTACACTCTGGATCTAGGTCTAGGCCTAAAAGAACGTAATGCACATGAAATGCAGATGAAAATATATCTTGAAAGAGTTTACGATTGGCCAATCTGTCATTAGAATTATCCTTTGTTTTAGTTGGTAGGTCGGTTACTTATTCCGGGCGCTTCAGCAGCTTAGATCATTATCCCGTAAATGTAGTGTATGTTTTTCCTCAAGATATGGCGGCGATCTTCCCCCGTTGGATGGCGAGATCCGGCGCCAACCTACCGTCGTCGGGTTTTCCCCTAACTACGACTCTCCCACCAGCGGGGTACCGCCCCAGCCGGGACAAGCTCTAAGCTTCCGACCAGTCTCCCGGAATATGTGGTAGTGTAGTGCGTGTTAGTGTGTGTGTGTGTAAGGGGTAAGGATAGGACAAGGAAGAGGAAGGACAGATCGCGCGCGGTCCGTGGCCCGTTTGTTAGGGAAAGCTTTGTTGTAGTTGCTGCTGCTGTTCCGGGTGTTAATGGAATTAAGCAAAGTTTATATTTTTTAAAGGTTTAACACGAAACAACATTAGTATTTACTTAAATAACTATAAATGAACATCTACACGACTCCAACGATTTAAGTTCCAAGCAAGAAAAGTCCAACCACTAACGAGATCTTGAAGAGCAGCATTCATCCCAACCCCAGACTACGCCGCAAAGAAATCAAACAGAATCGGCTTCCTTCCCTTTGCGAGGCACCCGAGATGTCGCGAGACGCACCACAGAAGCTACTGGCGCGTTCTGTATCGCGTGTTTGATCTTCTGTTTCGCTGCGGCGACAGTAAATAACGCGTGAGTGACGTCAACTGACAGACGTCCCCGCGGCGAGGGAGAAAGACGCCTGAAATACTGCTTCCCCGCATTCCTGGTCGCGCGGGAGCCGTTTCGCGCTCCAATCCGCTCCGCTCCGCACACAGGACGCGGCAAATATTTACCGCGGGTGACCCGTCGCGGTGCGTGAAACGACCAGAAGGTCTCCAGCCCCATTGAGGCTGCCGGCCGACGCGACGGCAGCGCCGCGCCCCGCGCGGCGGCGAGATCTATAACCTCCGAAAACGACTTCCGACTGAGTGTAGCCCAGAGCCAGCGTTACCGATGACGAGGGCTGTGATTTACAGACATTTGCATATTTTTTTCTGTTAACTTAAACATCCCGTTTCAACAAATTGTATACAAATTGAGGCATTTAGAATCAATTTAAGCTATTTTTATTTCGCATATTTTCGAATGTAGCACCGTAATTGCATTTTTTTTCATATTTGGGCCCTATTTGCATATTTTTGTTGCATATTCACCCCTCATCCGCGAAAAGAGCATATTCATGCCTCATTGCATTTCAATGAATCAATGAGTGTTCCTTGGCCGAGTGGAGTTCAGCATGAAAAGGTTCTACTATTTCTGTCGGATTGTGCTCCTTATATGTGAAAAGCAGGGGCTGCAATAAAAGTTTTTTATCCTAAACGTCTTCATCTAACTTGCGTTGCTCACCCTCTTCATCGTGTTGCAGAAACTGTGAGATTTCAATTCCCAGATTCCCAGTTGATATCAACTGTCAAGAAAGTATTCTTGAAGGCTCCGCGAAAAGAAGCCTAACAGTTATGGTTCCGTCAGCGTGTAAGTTGCTCTGACAGTTCTCTTGCCACGTGCTGTGGTCACCAGATTTTATTACAATTGAAAGGAAGTCATATTTTTGTTGCATTACCTATATTTTTTTGTTTTGTGAAATGTACATAACTGCATCTCCCATTATTTTCATAAGAAATGCATGTTCTTCAAAATTAAGCCCATGACTTAATGTTTGTCGCAGGTTACAATTTACATGATTTCTGCATTTTTTTGCAGTAAACATATTTGCCACATAACATTTTTTATTTATTTTTACACTTACACATTACATTACACTATTTCACATATTTTCCTTTTTAATTGCGTATATTTGCATATATGTGCATATTTCGCTGTTTTTATGGCATATCAATCACAGTCCTATCGATGACTCTCACCGGGAGGTCCTATACTTCGGGTTTTATAACATAGCGCGTGAGGGACTGTCTTCACGAGGGAATATGGCACGGCTTTTTGCGTCTTTCTCGGTCATGCCGCCAGATGTCGCAAGATCGCGGCCTTATCAATGAATGAATGTAAACTTTATTGGCTTAAACATTTCGTTTACATTGCCATCTATCACACATAAAAAACATTTACATGACTAATATAATTAAATTTCTATTTATACTTAAAAATAAAATTAACAACACTTGTATGCTCCGTGCACCAGTTCTCTCCCTCCAGACCGTCCTTGGCCCTTCTAAACCTCGTCCCGACCTCCCTGCCCCGCTTGACCGATTCAGCCCCCCTTCCTGACTTTAGCCCTTCCTGCTCCGGCCGCCTGATATCAACATAACATGCTTATGGGTGAATATCTATTTTCGGGTTAAAAATTTAAATATAAAAAAATGCCCTGGATGTAAAAGAAAAAAATTCCCCTTATACAGTGAGTCCCTTATACAGTGAAGTGAAGTGTAGTGTGGTGTGGTGGGGGGCATGGGAAGGGATGGGAGTGCAGTGTAGTGCAGCGCAGTGAAATGAAGTGAAGTGAAGTGAAGTGAAGTGAAGTGAAGTGAAGTGTTAGAAAAACTATAAATCAACTTACAGATAACTTAAAATCAATCTCTAATTTTAATTGTAATAATATTTGTAAATATTCGTAATAGTTTTGTAATTGTCGTATATCTAGTTGTAATAATGTTTGCCACCGAGCATTAGCTCAAAGCGAACTTTAATAAATCTATCTATCTATCTATCTATCCTTTAATCTACTTCTTAATATTTACATTTCATAACATTCAATCCCCACCATTTGTTGGGTTACTTACATAACCTGGCATTTGAGTCTCCACAAATAACAGTGAATTTGTTGCTATTTTTCCGAAAACAGGTCAGTTTTCGAAATATTTCAATTTTCTCAGTTTTTCATGTATTCCTGTTTAGTTTTGTTTTTACTTTTTTGCACTTACTGTGTAAGAAAAGTTTCATTATAGTGCACCGGAAAACTGCGAATTTTCGACTGAAAAACTCTCATTATCAAGCCCTGGTAATGAAAAAGTGGATAAATCATGATCCTATGTATAGTAAATTATTTCCTATAATACGTGGTGAACCAGAATCCATGTTGTGTGTGCCATTAATACCGAAAAATTGATTGATGTCTGTCTCTCCGTCCGACCGTCTATCTGCCTGACCGGCTGTGGCCAACGCTAAAGCCCAGTATACACGGTACAGTTTTCGTGCAGAGTGGACGTACAGACTACATGAACATGTTCATAATTTTTCATGCAGAAAGCCTTCAGTTTGACTCAAGCACCAGAATCGTTCACTAACGGTAATCGGCCATTTCGATTTTGTGGTTACGTGTGTCTAGGTACAATTGTGTGATATAATGATATAACTTCCTTTTTTCTCAATTCTTGCCCTCCTATTTTTATTCTCTATGCTCCTGATGGTTAATTAATACTAAAGAAAGATCACAGCTAGAACTCACGAACAGAAATACCACCACTAGAAATACTCGGACTGCGCAATTTAGTTGTTCCTCGCTAGATCCCCTAGCGGTGGCTTGTGACGGTTCGTACAGAAAACGTATAGACCGTGTATGCGCGACTTTCGGCTTTTATACTGTTTGTGACGAATCTTGAAGTTTCTGCGCAGAAACTGTATGAGAATCTGCATGAAAACTGTACCGTGTATACCGGGCGTTAGCGGTGACCGGTCGGGAGCTAAGAGTTTGTCCCGGCTGGGGCGGTGCCCCGCTGGTGGGAGAGTCCTGGTTAGGGGGAAACCCCACTAGCCGATGGTAGGTCGGCGCCGGATCTCGCCATCCAACGGAGTAAGATCACCGCCATCTCCGGAGAAAAAACATGCACTACACTAACGGGACTAATGACCGAGGTGTTGCAAAGTGTGAAAGAAGCAATATTACAACTTATTTCTGCAATTTGTAAGGACTTGGTGCATATGCTCTGCTCCCCTGCATTGCATGGCCTGTAGACCCTGCATGTTCCTGATGGAAAATATTAATGAGTATGTTAAGTTTTGAAACTATTTATATTGTTGAACATGTGAGTGTAGACATTTTAATAAAAATCACGTGATATAAACAAAGTGGTTGACCGCTGCTTATGTGCATGTCATACCATGACGAAGAAAGTTTCCTCCTTGAGCACACTTCGCTCACAGTTGGAAACGTCTATATGTTGGTACTAACAATTTTGACATTGAGGGTCCACAAATTGTGTTAACCCACTGGCGCCGGCTGATCCTGGCGCCATCAATTACAGAGGGAACTGTAATGCACGAGTTCGAATCCACCAAGTATGAGCATGCTTGGGGGTTAAAAAGAGCGTCGAAAAGAAGAAAATGAGAAAGAAATCAAATTACGGAGATGTATTGTTAATTTCTTAACTATAGTATTTACTTCTGAACTGTATTATTTATTTCATCACCAATAGCGTTCAATGGAAAATTCCTCTGTAGGGGGAACTTTAGAGTTGTGGGTGATAATCTCTGAGAGCAGGCGCGGTTCGTCATTAAAGGCTGTAAGGCGGAGCCTCTCCTGTAGAAATCGCCACCCAAAAGAAATTTAAAATAATATTTATAACTGTATTTATTTATTTATTAATAATGGCTTTCTGAATTACATTATGTAACTGTCTTTATCAACATTTTTGTCTGTGAGTTCGATAACGTTCGTCCGTAACGCATATAGACCTGTTGACAGGGAAAACAAAAGCGTTAGGCTCCCACTTCATTCTGCCATAAGGCCTGTGAAAAAAGACGAGGAGTGACGTCATGCATTCACTGCACAGGCTTACCGGCGGAAGAAGGCTGCGGCTAGGCAGCCTTCAAGGGTGGGGCCTAGGGTCTGAGAAAGGGCGTGCTCATCAGATGGCATTACTGTGCAGATCAGCGAGAAGAATTGCGCTTCAACTAGTTTTCCCAATGTGCTGTAGGAGCGCTACTCCCTTGAGTCTGTATCGGAAGAGATTATGAATAGAAATACAATGCTTTTGCAGCCTTCCCTATCTAAAAAATCACGCGACTGTCTGGGAGCACTTTTTTGTGCGGTGCTACCTCGATTATACAGGTTTGTGACTCCAATTAAGGAAACAATTGGAATACTGATACTTACTACATTATTAATAGTTTTAGTATAAACCTTCCAAGGTCAGATTCATTATAAGAACACCCTAATTTAATGAAATATTGTAAAGATTTTAAAATTAATCAGTTTTTCGGCTGCATCCCTTGGTAAGACAAGGTTGTCAAGCAGCCTTGAATTATGAATAATAAGGTGATAGGATGATGATGAGCGGTGATCATGGTTTTTTTAACCATCCCAGCATTCGCCTGTATGACCGAGGGAAACCACGAAAACCCCGGTTAGGATGGCCGGCCCGGAGATCGAATCCGGACCCCTTAATGCGAAGTCAGGATGCTACGCACTGAGTCATTTCTCTCGGTTATTGTTAATAATAATAGTAATAATAATAATAATAATTATTATTATTATTATTATTATAGTGTTATAAAATATAATAATTTCTGAATTCATTACGTCATTTACTTTGTTCTATAGTAGCATAAAATGTGTTAAAAACATTATTTTCTATGCCTCATTTAATTAGCAAAACAACTGAGAATGATAAAACGACAATCTATTCTTTAGTGAAGTAAAGTTTACAGCCAGAGGCGTTGTAAACCACAATATTATTTTTCAAGAAAAGTAAAACAACTTACTCGCAAAAATTTAATAAGTAATGTGTAAGTTTCAATTATAACAATTTGTATCAGGATTCCATTTATAGACAATAGCAAAATATGGAGTAGCAAATTCGTGTCATCATGTATCATCTGATTCGTGTACTAGTAGTACTTTTAATAATTCTGCTGTCAGCCGTTGCCTATTCACATCAGAGCATGAAGGTTTTTGTCGTCTTCCGTCGTTGTTGTGTGCACAAAGACTTCGCATTCCTAGACCGTTTCCGGTATTGGGTTCGTTACACACGTGTGGATTTACATGTTTTATCGAGCAAAGAATGTTTCGCTGAATCATCCTGAATGCTTAAATAGAAAAGACACAGGAAACGATGATCGTTATTATCGCTGATTTGCAATAGAGGCTTCGGATAAGCTTGGACAAGAAACATGATGCATGGAAAATTGAAAGGCCATCTGCCGGGCATGTCGCGCATAATTGCGATTCCCAGACCGCAGCAAAAAATGACACAAGCCTCAATGTCGCATCTGACGTTGATGTACTTCCTCAGAAGAATTACTCCCAATGAATCGGTATACTGTAGGCAAAAGTTCTTAAGAATTTATAAATGAATTTGATCGTCCTATACAACAATAACACTGAAAAACATACAAATTGAAAAATTTTTGTAGATTATAATAATAACCTTAAATTAAAGTTCCGTATAAATGACCTAAATGCGAAAGTTTCGTTCACACAGTTAAAAAGGACGCAGGAGGGGGACGCTTGGTTCAGGGTTGGGGTGGATGCAACGCAGATTAAAGGATTCCAATGGCAATGGCATCTGTGTGCTTTGCGGTGATAGGGAAGATTGGACCCACATCCTTTTACAATGCTGTGCTACAGAAATGTGAAAAGGAAAATGGATGGGAATGGGGAACTATTACTTCCAACTTAGAGACATGAATTAGAAACATTTCTAGGAAAGGTAAAAGGGACGCAGGTGGGAGATACGCTAGTTGCAACGCAGATTAAAGGATTCCAATGGCAATGGCATCTGTATGCTTTGAGGTGATAGGGAAGATTGGACCCACATCCTTTTACAATGCTGTGCTACAGAAATGTGAAAAGGAAAATGGATGGGAATGGGGAACTATTACTTCCAACTTAGAGACATGAATTAGAAACATTTCTAGGAAAGGTAAAAGGGACGCAGGTGGGAGATACGCTAGTTGCAACGCAGATTAAAGGATTCCAATGGCAATGGCATCTGTATGCTTTGAGGTGATAGGGAAGATTGGACCCACATCCTTTTACAATGCTGTGCTACAGAAATGTGAAAAGGAAAATGGATGGGAATGGGGAACTATTACTTCCAACTTAGAGACATGAATTAGAAACATTTCTAGGAAAGGTAAAAGGGACGCAGGTGGGAGATACGCTAGTTGCAACGCAGATTAAAGGATTCCAATGGCAATGGCATCTGTATGCTTTGAGGTGATAGGGAAGATTGGACCCACATCCTTTTACAATGCTGTGCTACAGAAATGTGAAAAGGAAAATGGATGGGAATGGGGAACTATTACTTCCAACTTAGAGACATGAATTAGAAACATTTCTAGGAAAGGTAAAAGGGACGCAGGTGGGAGATACGCTAGTTGCAACGCAGATTAAAGGATTCCAATGGCAATGGCATCTGTATGCTTTGAGGTGATAGGGAAGATTGGACCCACATCCTTTTACAATGCTGTGCTACAGAAATGTGAAAAGGAAAATGGATGGGAATGGGGAACTATTACTTCCAACTTAGAGACATGAATTAGAAACATTTCTAGGAAAGGTAAAAGGGACGCAGGTGGGAGATACGCTAGTTGCAACGCAGATTAAAGGATTCCAATGGCAATGGCATCTGTATGCTTTGAGGTGATAGGGAAGATTGGACCCACATCCTTTTACAATGCTGTGCTACAGAAATGTGAAAAGGAAAATGGATGGGAATGGGGAACTATTACTTCCAACTTAGAGACATGAATTAGAAACATTTCTAGGAAAGGTAAAAGGGACGCAGGTGGGAGATACGCTAGTTGCAACGCAGATTAAAGGATTCGAATGGCAATGGCATCTGTGTGCTTTGCTGTGAGAGGGAAGATTGGATCCACATCCTTTTACAATGCTGTGCTACAGAAATTTGAAAAGGAGAATGGATGGGAATGGGGAACTATTACTTCCTACTTGGAGACATGACGAATAAGAAACATTTCTAGAAAAGGTTCCAACTATTAGGGAAACAGTAATCAGGGAGTGGGAAAACAGTATAGGTTAGTCCTACGAGCGAAGCATACGACTAACCTATACTGATACTAAGAAGATGAAATTAATAAGTATATAAGAAAGCGATGATCGAGTCATCAGAAATTAATTTAATATATTGACAAGTAAATAAGTAAATCAGTAAACAAATAAGTATACCATCAAATAATTAAATGAGCTTTAGATCTTCTATCCGAGAAGTAAGCGCAGAGGTGGTGGTGCGTGCGATCTTCTGTGGTGCTGTTTGATTTGAGATGCTTATGAGGCCAAAGACTGGAACAAGACATGCACACCAGGAACTAAATAGTTTAGGAAAAAGTTTGTTAGATTAGCATGTACTCGTCTTCTGACGGCAAGTTTTACCCCTTCAGATATCGTTTCCTCACCCGTACCTTATGGTCTCTTTCACGCAGCAATGATGGCATTCACCTCAAACGGTCTCTCCATCTCATACACACACGGTGAGTCACGTAACTTTAACACCTCTTGCAGTTTTGGATCGGTTGGAGGTATTGCAATGCACTTTTCACAGAAGTACATGAGGGAATGGGGCTAATTAATACATGTATTCATTTCTATTATATCGATTGTATTTTTCGAGATATTGAGGTAACTTTGTTTTGTCAAGTGGAACTATGCACATTTTTAGTCTATCATGAGCGTAAAAAACGAATCCAATTATATACATATTGTCATATGTTGGATAAGCGTTTTCTTCAGTAATTTTGATTGTCTGCGACTCGTATTTAACGGATTCTGTATAATTATATAATATATATATATATATATATATATATATATATATATATATAGAGAGAGAGAGAGAGAGAGAGAGAGAGAGAGAGAGAGAGATACGGAGCACATCGTCAAACCCGCGACGTGTCCTGCATCGTGCAACTCTAGTGACCGGGCGTCGTCAACCCTAAACGCCGAAGACGAGCAGGTGTTACCTTAGATGTCTACCGTTCTCAATGCTAGTCCACTCTTGGGCTCGTTCGGTTGATTTATCTTTGTTCCCACCAGGATGCCCTTGCTTAGGAACGTTACAGTGGATCACACACAAGCATACGAGAAAGAATTAAATAGTTGAAATGGAAGTTAAAATAAAATATATTCTTTAATAATGGCTTTTTGCACAAATTTACATGATTAGCGAAGATAAGACGTATTTGGGGGCTTATCACTCGTTTTGGAATCACTGGGATTAAAGAATTACTCAATTAAGTGAATTAGAATTAGAAATAAAGACGTTCTTTTAAAGAACCATCAATTTTTCCGTCTTCTCAAGGCTTTCTTTACCATAATTCGTGAGAATGGGTTGTAACCACCTAACAACAATTACCATGATGAAGGACCAGGTGGCGCCTTCTCATATGTTAATGCCCTTAGCGTTGGCATACTCCCTGATCTTTACATTTACTTCAAAGGTTACTCTTAATATATTGTATTCTTTGTGTACTTTGAATTTTACAAACCAATGTTAAAAGCAAAATAAACATATGAAATATAGTCGAAATTTAACACACTAGAAATAAACACCAAATTCTCTTTCAACCTTAATTACAGGGAGCTATTTACATTCATGTAAACTTTCTTGAATTCTCTGATAATTTAAGTTCTTTCTCATGATTATCGGCGGGATTATCATTATTTTCATTTTATCGGCGTTGATCTAGTTCTGTTCAATGATTCGATTTCAAGGGTACTCACGCTTCTTGTTACCGGTCGGGTAAATGAACCTTACAGGCGGTACCCCCTGAGCACCTGGGCAACGAGACGCACCAAGGTACTTCAGCTTCCGGGTCAATGACCCCCATCTCGATCGGTTTTTTGTCCAGTTTCCCTGATCCATTGAGCAAATACTGAGATGGCCCCTTGATTTGCTTCTGGACGTAAATGTAGCTTCACTATGCGCACGTTTTGTTGAACTTTCCTTTTGCTTGTAGTGGTAGTAGAGCTTAGGGTGAGTTTTTATTTGTTAGCAATAGAGAAAAATCAAATCCGTTCGTTTACCGTTACAAATAAGTTTTCTGTAATTCGGCAATGAAAATATCTAGTTTTTGAATTGTTAATCTCTCGCTTTTTAAAATTTATTATTATTATTATTATTATTATTATTATTATTATTATTATTATTACTATTTTTTCATCTTTCAACTATTAATAGTTGGGAAGGGATTCTGGAACTCAGGAAAGCGTGCGCAGATGATTTTCTCCCCCCATACGTCACATACAGTTTTTGACTAAGTAAATAAATAAATAAATAAAATAAATAAGGAAACTCCCGACGTTTTCTCGGGTGACCTCGCCCTCACCGGGCCAGGCGGTGCGGCGCGAAAGCGACAGCGTTTTCGTCTAGTCGAGGGCGCTCACCAACAGTTGCTCGTCCGTGATTCAGGTCGTGGTACTCGGCCTCCGCGAAGATGTGGCGAGGGTGCCTCGTTCTGAGCAAGCGGTGTATGTGTCGTCATCTCGCGAAACGTACAAAATGGCAGCTGGGACGCACATTATACATTTTGCAGGATCTCACCGCTCCCTCGAACACTGCCCTCGTCCGCCCATGGCAAAGTTCTTCTCAGATGCCGTAGCGAATGCAGCGTAAATTATGCAAATTATTCCCCGATGCTTCGTACGAATGCTTTTGTAGTTGCCTTCACACCTTAACTTGCAGCGAGAAATGCACGCTTTCGCATTGGGTTAGACTAAGACAGACGACTCCTAAGAACTTCTACGACAACGAATATTCATTAAAACATGACTGGTCATGTCAGCTGCTAATACAAGAAAAAATTCAGTGGAAACGGTGTTTCGCACGCCGCTCCCTCATTTTTGGGGTCTTGACCAATGGCGAACCCGCGTTCCTTATCTGCTATTTATAATTTTCCCATTGGCTTGCTCGGTGTTAGCTTGGCTACCCACTCCAATATGGTGCGAGGCTTATAGCCGAGCTCGTCTCAATATATATGAAATAATTACCAATTAAATAAAAAATAAATGACCTACGAATTACATTCATATCCTTCCAGTCAAAATACAATCTAACGACTCTCGTGGCCTATTCTACTAGTGGATAATCTAGTCATTTAGAGAATACTCGGATATATTTACTAGAATTACAGCAAGGGGATAAATATTTGAGTTATTCATTTAACTATTTCAATCGAATTCACTTTTAAGATAACGAACAATACTTATAGTGTTACCAAAAAATAGATTAATTGGGATCGTTTCATCACAGGCATTAGAGTAAAAGATACTAGGGCGAGAAAGAAAAATATCGCATGTGATTCTTGTCATAGCACACACTTGCATACACCTGAAATTGTTTGGAAAAATAAATAAAAAAATAGTGATTACAGCATCAACACTCTACAACCCTAATTCAAATAAAACTTTGTTAAATTCAAACATTCGGCATGGACTCAGTAGATAACGAAAATTTTAAGGGTGTATCGATATCACAAGCGCCTAAACTATTGTTATTAGAACAAAAATATTAAGTTTTATCATCTCTTGGAAAGAAAATGTCATATTAATGGGGCTGTGTATGGTATATTGTTTATTTCAGCCGTGTGGTATCTATAGGGATAGAGTGTAGTACAATCGAACTTATTCGGTTTTTGTTAATGTCCATTAATATGCTCTGAAAACCATTATTGAATGTAACTCTTCATTATATTCGGGCGAATAGTATAAAACATCTTGTAAATAATTCAATGAAATGCTTGTGAGAGGGAGATCGCTCAAATACTTGACTACATCTAACCAATGTAATTCAATGAACACGACACTCATTCACACGATATATGTCAATCAAGCTGTTCCATATTCTTTCGAAAGATCTTACAAAAAGAACTGGACTTATTGAATTTTCACATCATTCACTTTCTTTAAACGTTTTTAAAGTCTCATCATGAATCAATACAACACAAGACAATACACACTCGTTTCTACGACGCCCCGTAAACCTTGCATTGATAAATCGAATTTGAACTCATTAAAACTGTGACGCTTTCGTGATTTACTTTATCTTTCTAATGGCCAGTCACAGTTCAGTTAGACATCTAGTACACTTTTATTGGAATGCATGAAAGTAAATTTAATTGACGATATGCAATAGATTTATTCACTTTTATAATTAGCAAACAGGGAACACGAACATTACAACTCCTCAAAAACACATTAATTTTCTATTCTGGTCACCTCTACGGAAAATTACACTTTGTCCCATTCTGTAGAATCATCAACAAAGCTCTCCTCAATCCAGTAGTTTCTGGAGCATGGGTAATGCCCATTAATTAAAATGTGCAGATATCACCTGACTTGTTGGTTTCAGTTGGACGACTGGGATTCTTTATCTAGACTGCCAGCATGTGCACCCCTCAGATGCACTATGACTACGTTAGCGTAATGGCGACTCGTCTTCTGCGTGATGCAGTCTGAGGATAGGATGAATTACGGACCTTCATTTTAGTACAAACGTGCCACTTTCGAAGTTCGTCACTCGCAATGAATTAAATCCACACACATTATTTGATGAGCATTTCTGATGATGCAGGCCACTAGTCCTATACGAAAATTCCGATAATAAGTTAAAATTGTGAAAACCATAAAAATTAAAGAGTTGTGTATTGTTTCATTCGATTTGTTATTAACTCAAGTGCTCTGGAAAAATAAAGAATTCAATGAATTACTTCAGTCATTTTGTGAGAACAACGTGGTGTGACTTAAGATACTCCCCGAGAACGTGTCAGTATTTGATTTTTTCAATTATTCGAAGTCGATGTAATATCACAAATGTATTCTGTAAATGTTTCAGCGGTCGCTCGTCTACATCGATAATCACAACACACCTACTGTTGGATTCAATTCACAAATATAAGCAGGACTCGGATTCTGATGACGTGTCATCTTTTCATTGGTGCTCTCTAGACGTAGATAACTTGTTAATGAATGTTTATCCCAACATATACGTGATAGAAATGTAGAGTTATTGGGTAATTTTTTGTCTTTTTTCAATTGTTGGGCCATTTGCCGTCGTTTGTGTAATTTTTACGCATTTTGTTTCATTTACGTGTTTTTTGATAGTGAATGTTTCAAGAATTTACAACGATACACAAAAACGACGTTTTTATTGTATCATCAGTTCATGACGAAATTCACTATGTGCAATGGGTTCTGTTTTCAAACTCTCAAAATTAAACGGATATTCGATGACTTCCTCGACCTTTCAAAACTGACGGTTGGATGATCGGAGCAAAGGATCACATTTCTTCATAAAATAAAGAATTTATATTAAATATAATTTTACATAAATACATTTTATTTAAAATTGTAAAATTCACGGAAGAAAAAAGTTTTATACAAATTTTTGAGTATTTTTTGAAAAGTTAGGTAATTTTCCTCTTATTTTTACGTCTTTTAGGTCATTTTCCTCTTATTTTTAAGTCTTTTAGGTCATTTTCCTCTTATTTTTAAGCCATTTTATAGGTCATTTTCAAAGAATTTTTAGGTCATCAGAATCCGAGCCCTGGATATAAGGAGGACATTTATTTTCATGGTAGGCCCGACCGTTATTGGCGACTATCGAGTCTTTATCGCAATTCCCCTGAGGTTTCCTTTTTGAGAATAATTATTGATCACTTACCTTCTCTGACAGTCTCGCTCTCCTCTTGACCTTGTTGACTGGAATCCATAAAAAGCACCTCCCAATCAGGAAATTGTGTATTTGAGAAAACCTTACGGATTTTCGAGTCATCCTTTATAGAATACTAAGAGACCAACCTCGAATGAAATTATAATGAAAGTCATTCCAAAGATCCACATCTTCTGAGATACCTCTACATAATCTCAGAAGCTCCGTTGCCTTCACTCCTCAACCTGAAAAACACCTAGAGTTGAGGAGAAACAGGATCGTCAAGAAAGGCAGAATGTGGTACGTTGGTCGTGGATCGTTTTTGGACTGTTAGTCTGGCTCGTGCAGTAGATTTGGCGAACATTGAGCAATACTACCATTAGTATAGCCTGCAGAACGGCCTATCTTTTTTCGAGAGGCGCCTAAGTACTTTCCTATTCTTTCACGTTGGTTTTGCCATGCATCATTTCTTGCTTTCGCTATCCTATTTTTTTACCTCTCTGTTTAATTTGATGTATTGTTCCTTGTCATTAATTTGTGGCAAAGGTTCTTCATAATACCTACTAGTTTTTTAATATCTTCATTCCACCAGGAACTCTTATTGAAATCATCCTCAATCTTTTTTTTCCTGTGATTTCAATATTCAATCATTTATGCTATTGAAAAGGAGGAGAATGAAGTCAGAATAAGAAGCAGAGGTAATAGATCCCTCAGATCAGGCCTTGAGAATATGAAATAATAAAGCGGTTCTCAAAATTTCTCAGATCGATTAATGCCATATTTGTAAGGAATAAGTATAAATAATTGATCACATCTCCTCTGTTTGTCCCAGTCTAGAAAATTTTGAATACACGGAAAGGCACGATAAAGTCTGTCGCTACCTTCACTGGTAGACCTGCTCTCTAAGTCCCAAACGCGTGCTCCAAGTGTTGCGAACAGTCAGCAAAACCCATGACTTTGGTTGGACTGTGGATAATACTGTTTAATCAAGAAGTCCATACTGATCGTCATGTATCATCCAACAAAACAGATATTGTTATTCGGGATTTGGAACGAAAAACATGTTTTCTTGTAGATGTGCCTTGCGATTAGAATGTCGTAACAATGGAGGCAGAGAAACATCTTAAATACAAGAGTTCGTAAATCCTGATCACTGGATATGAGGTGTAAACATAAACGTTGAACCGATAGCTACTCAAAAGATTGGGATGTGCAAGACTTTGCGTTATTGGGTACACAGTACTTATTCACAAAGTAGTGTATACGCGATTACAGTAATTAAATGTCCTTGGGATGTTGAATGCAACCTGGCATTAATTTTATATTTAACCGATACCAAACATATTAAGTCGTAAAAGCTGGTAATAACAAGGACAACAACAACAACCACAACAACAACAACAACAACAACAACAATAATAATAATAATAATAATAATAATAATAATAATAATAATAATAATAATAATAATAATAATGATAATGTACCGAGCGAAGTGGCTCAGTGCGAAGCGCGCTGACTTCGCAATCGGGGGCCCGGGTTCGATTCCATAAGCGGCCATCCTAACTGGGATATTGGTGATTTCCCTTGGCCATACAGGCGAATGCTGGGTTGGTTCAAAAACGCCACGATCACCTTTCATCATCATCCTATCAAGACTTAACAACCTTGTCTTATCAAGGGATAGAGCCGAAAAGCTGACTCCCATAATTACACACTTCTCTCTCCACGATAGAATATGACTGGGCCTAGGAAGAGAACGCGTAGCGTCGTCAGAAATGGCCCATTAGCTAACAACAACAACAACAACAATAATAATAATAATAATAATAATAATAATAATTATTATTATTATTATTATTATTATTATTATTATTATTATTATTATTATTATAACATGGCGGAAATATCGAGCATTGTCCTTGGAGGCCTGCAGATACCTAGGCTTTCAGCAGGCCACAGAAACCTGCCACCAAGTTGTGGATCGCCACTTCGGCGGAATACCAACGACTGGAGCGTAAACAATGGAAGCATCGTAAACGCATTGACGGAAGTCTCATCCAAGGAATCAGCCCCTGGGCACTAGTAGTGGTCAGTTAACGCCCTGGAATAACAGTTCGGTCGCAAATACTGCTGGATTATCTGGATCGCCAAATAAAAAAACTATACAGCTCATCACGTTCTCCACCCATGTAGTGATGTTGCCAGAATACATTTCTTCCACAGATCTGGAGGTAGTGAACTTAGGCAAATAAAAGAGACGAAGTTGTTTGTGACTTTGTGATGTGTGAAAAGAGGATATCCTCAAGCTGGAAAGCGCTTAATTCATCAATAGGGGAACAACGTGAATGCAAATAAATTGGTATGACAAGCATCTCCAAGAGCAACAAAGGGAAGATTCATGGCTCTTTCACTTGTTAGGGAAGACTGCAGGATGTCTCTCTTAAAACTAGCGGTGCTACAAAATCACATACACTCTCGCATTTTTTCTAACTGTCCCGCTATATTATTATACTACTACATAAATCTGCAAAACTGTTTTCAATCAGCAACATTTATTTTATGCCCCCAGACTCAAACCCTGAATTCTGCGACCGAGCAACATCTGCTCAATTGTAGAATAAAGTTTTATCTATCAAACAGATCCTCAGAGTTAAGTTGCCGTCACTCATACCACTGCGCCACAAAAGCGCCGTATGTGTCGAATTCGGGCAGACACATGAAAACGTAAATACTCGCTTCATGAAAAGTACCCTCAAAAATCCAAACTCCCAAAGCCTAGAGTTCATTCAGATTGATCGAGAAATATCAATTTTGGAGAAAATCGCCTGATCGGTTTAGGCGCTAGCGTTGACCACAGGCGTACAGGCAGAGAGACGGACAGACAGACGTTTTGCCGTCAATCCATTTTTCGGTATCACAGGCCACATGGTGTAGCCCACAAAACATGAATTCGGGCTACACCACGTGTTAGAGGATTTTCCATATTAAGCAATTCGATTTATCCACTCTTTCGTTTCCCAATCCGGATAAGAGTTTTTGAGCCGGAAATTCGCCGTTTTCTGGCCGCGATTACTTCTTACGAAGTAGTACCTTCTTAAGGGCGAGAAAGTAAAAGAGAACGAGGCCCTGATCCTAGCAGCGTAAGAAAATGTTCTTAAGAAGAAAGACAATCAAACTAAACCAAAGTAGATAATATCATCGAGAATGGTAAGTGAAAAAAGTAGAAAAAAACAGGAACTTAATCAGAGCATGTAGCAAGATTGCACACGTCAATTTCAAACACCGCAGTGACTACCGTTCTACTGTGGAATCTATGTAGAAAATACGAGATGTAGACAACTGATGTACGGTACATCTATGCAAGGTAGTCGAAAACTTCAATTGCAAAATACTCTGGGATTTGAAGACACAGACAGACCGTCGAATGAAGAATGATATCCCATCTTGTCATCGTCGGAGAGGAACAGGTTTTCATAGAGGACGTGGAGAATCCTGCAGATTCCAGAGTAGACCAGAGAGAGATCCAACTGACATATTGTGATGTGGCTAGAAATACTCTGAAAAGGTGGGATCACGTTTGCTGCAATAGTAACTGTGTCCGACGGAGCTCTGTTCAGAATTCTGACGAAACTTCGTAGCACACTAGACCTTAACGCAAATCTAACATAACAACAGCAAAGAACAGCATTTCTGGACCCCACTCACATGCGCAGGTACCTCAGAATTCTTAGGTCCTTGAATGGGACTCGAATCTAGAGACGTAGCACTCGGGAAAAGAACCTAGGGACGCCTTCAATAATAATGAGCTCCAGCCACTAGCTATTAATATTTCGACCATCCCTTGCAAACTTCACATCAATACATAGCTTCTTACACAAAACGGAAAAATCCTACCGTTTTTGAATGTCAATTCCACAAGGAGAATTAAACTTTTCCCGAATATATAACAATGAATCCTATTGTATATTCTTTAGTACAATGAAGATAGTTTGACTACTCTGAAATCCTCTGCAGGTAGATAACATGTGATCAGTCATTGAGGTTACTTTCATAATCTAGCAACATTCTGTGGTGTAAAGATACTAATAAGTCTCTGCATTGGATTTCCTCAAGAAAACAATCGCTTGTAGCGTCTTACGATCGGTGTCCGGCGCCGGGGGGGGGGGCGCATGCCGCGGCGTCCGCGCCGCGTGGGGAGGCGCGCACCTTCCGGGCACGCGCGTGCGCGCCGGCAGCCTGGCGCCGCTGCGGCGCGGCCAGGCGCCGACGCCGGAAGCCTCCTCCTCCGGCGCGTGCAGGACCCCGCCCCCACGCCTCCTCCACCCCTCAGCTCCCTCCGACCCCTCCCCCTTCCGCCTCCGCCAACCCCCCGCCCCTTCACCGCCACCGCCTCCATACACTTGCACCCCTCCTCTTCCTCCGCTCCCCAGCAACCTCCACCAACTCCGCTCCCCTCGCCCCCCCGCTCGCCTTTTCCGCCACCTCTGCCCCTTCCTCTCTCAGCCCCCTCACCCCCTCCGCCCCTCCACCCCCACGTGTCCTCCGTCCACTCCGTTTCCTTCGCCCCTGCCTCCACCACCCCTCCGCCACTCCACCACCTCTGCCCCTTTCTCTCTCAGTCCCCTCACCCCCTTCGCTCCTCATCGCCAACTCCACCCCCTCCACCTCCACGTCCCCCCCCGTCTACTCCGCCTCCTGCGCCCCCTACCCCCTCCACCACCTTCTCTCCCACGCCTCCTCTTTCCACTCCATCTCCTCCGCCCCCCCCAACCCTCCTCCGCTCCCACGCCTCCTCCGTTCACTCCCCTTCTCCTCTCCCATACCTCCTCCTTGCACTTCGCCTCCTCCGCCCTCACCCCTCTAACCCCCACGCCTCCTCCGTCCACTCCGTCTCCTCCGCCTCCCCGGCCACCACCACCCCTCTGCCACCTCCGCATCCCCTACCCCTCTGCCCCCTTTCCACTCCTACGCTTCTTCCGCCCCCTCCGCCACCAATGCCCCCTCCACCTCTTCCGCCCTCTATCGTTCAGCACGCTCCATCTCCTTCATGCCGTCCACCCCCTTCCCCTCCACCGCACCCTGCGCATGGTGTAGAAGATTAATGAAAAGGCACGCTCTGTCCATGCGTACTAGAAAAATATCATAAAGACACCCGGCGGAATATGGGGAAAAGATCATTGCTTTTCATGTGTCACAATTCCCATTCCATTCATAAGAATAAAAGTCAAGTACAAAAATTTAACATCAAAGCATGAAATCGTTCTTGAAAATAGGGGTGTGTCTTATACATCGGTGCGTATTATATACCGGAAAATACGGTATATGCATTAGCTGCACATTACGTAATGATATCGTAGTTTCATGTGCATTCATAAAGCGATATATTGAATAGCCTTGTTCTAGATGTTCAATTGATATGTAAAATTATCCTTGCTTGTCTGTATCATGTGCTTCAAACAATGCAAGTAGATAAAATATTTGCTGTTTTAACTCTATTAGCTTTCTATCTTTTCGATCTGGCGACCCTAGCAATCACTGAGCTTAATGTAGCATGTACCCAATTAAATAAACTATATACTCGAATTAAAAGTGATTTTGTTTCGCTTATAAAATTGCGCCACTCTACTATCGACGTGTTGCAATATTACCTACTCGCAAAATGAAATTGCACTTTTACCACTCGTATCACAAATATTTTAGTTTACTGACTGTTTTGAGGATTTCATTGGAAGAAGTTTCGGAAACACCAAGGTACCTACAAACGGAAATCTAGAAGCGGAAACACTGTGCTGAAAGTTATAGGGAAAACCGTGATGTCGAATTTTGTGTTTTTAGTCTCTTATTGAAATTAAACGCAATTCTCCAAAAATATTGATTGAAGATACTTGCAACTTTTGCACTTCGTTTGAAAAGCCAGACCTGACGTTGGCCGCCGTGTTGCATGGAGAGAGAGAAGAGCTGAGAAACATTTTAAAAGTGGCATAAAATGACAATTTTCAACGCTGACCTATCAAAAATAACACGATGAAGGTGTGCAAGATGCTGTATTTGAAAGAAATACTTCATATATCTGTTTTGATGACTTTGAAAAGTGATATTTATTTATTTATTTATTTGAAGTCAAAACAGTTTAAAACTGTGTATGACGTGCTATGGAGAGAAGTGAATTCTGTGCTCTTTTCAAAATTCTGTGATCCCTGTGATTCTGTGATGGTTTAGAAGAATCCCAGAATTCATCTAAACCAATCGAATATTTATTTTTTAGTTCACTGATTATTTTGAGAATTTCATAGGAAGAAGTTTCGCAAACGAACAACGTGTCTAAAATGTTGGGGGAAATGTCTCATATTGAATTTTGTGGCAGAAGACCCATAGTGAGATCGGAATCAATTCTCGAAAAGTATTGTTTAAAGAGACTAGCCACTGTTGCCGGATCGTTCACATTTATATCGTTTTATCTCTCAAATCAACTTAATTTTATTATTTCAAAAAAATATGAAATCATTTTCAGAAGTTCAGTACTCCTCAGAATTGCGGTAACTATCTCAATAACAACTAGCGAGCCAGAGCGATGTATTCCGCGAACATTCCATATTACTACAATTAGTACATCCGTTATTCCTTTATGCTTTAACCTTTTTCGTTTGCTGTGGTTGTCATCAAATCGGTCCGGCGTCTTTCCTTGAGGTTTGTCAGTAGTAGAATACATCCCCTGTCCTTGTTACGGGCGCTGCGCAGGTTGAGTTCGGTAGAGAGGCTGCCTCCTTTCTGCCTCCGAACTTGCAGAGTTTATTTAGGGTTTTTCCCCCTAGATGGGTTGGTTTCACCTCACTTGAAGAGTGCCATCAACCCCAGTGTGAAGGGAATAGGAAGGAAATCATAAGGAAGAGGACCCTCCGAGTTACTCTATCCACCCGTTGGTCCCGCGGGTAGGGAAGGATGGTATTGAATGATGGATACATCGAACGGTGAGGACAGCGGTCAACTGCTCCATTGTAGGTAGGAGAAACCGGGCTGACTGCTGCATTCCCCACCCTCTGGTAGGGGTGTGCAGGGCGATGGGGTCGCTACATCCCTACGCCAACTGATGATTAGGGAACGGAATTTATTGTAATAAAAAAAGCCAAATATGTACATATATATGTATTTATTTTTTTCCAAAATATGTAAGAAAAAATAGAAAACATGTGAAATAAAAATTCATTATAATGTTTAAAATTCCATTCTTCAAGCGTTTTCCGAGCACAGTACGTTGCCAATCGGATCTGAACATGGATTCGGAGAGGCTGAAAGAAGTTCTACCTCTAAAGAAGCAATTATTCGCTAGTTTCATCCGAAATATATAATACTTTGTAGTATATGCAATGTAGTTACGAG
>BLKR01007905.1:0-29335 GCA_011170035.1 Teleogryllus occipitalis
AAGCATCTAAACGCCTCACGTTCTTTTTTAGTCAAATCTGTGATACATGACAGTTTAAAATCATCTTTGTGAAAGACAAAAGTTATAAGAGTTTCTGTGGTATAGCAGGTAAGCGCACTGTTGGAGAAGCTTAGGCACGTAAGATCGAATCTCATCCACGGCGAATAATTTTTGCGGGTAGAAACAATTTTGCGGTTAATTGTATAGTCATAATCATTCGTATCCATTATAAATATCACATAAAGCATGTGTTTTGAGGCGCCACTACTTATTTTAGTGTGTTAATGTCTTTAAGAATCACGTATAAATATGCCCCTATTGCGATTCTGGCTTCAGAACGTCTGCAAGCGCACGTGTTGAGCTCTAGCGTTATCGCAACTTTCATCTGTGACGTAATTCAACCTTGGACATAGTCGCCGAAAGATAAGACCGGCAACGACTTCCACAGAGGGTTCTAAAGACCACGGCTTCTGGTTGAAAATATTTCTAAGTAAAATGAGCTATGTAGTTGCGTGGGTTGTAATCGTTTGGGTTCTTATTGCGAATTTGATACCTTTGACACATGTAGAACATTCCTCTAATAAAAATCTAAGTGCAATGAATATCACGTAACTATTCTTTTCGTAATAAGTGTGCTTGGACAGCTTGTTGAGAAATATCTGTGATAGCACAGTGCGGTCGAGCCAGACCTACGGACTACAGGGATCCGAGTTCAAATCCCAGTAACGCTGGAATATTTTTACCTCCACGTGTAAAGAGAGCTACGTAATGCTGTAGGAGGAAGTGTCGAAATTTTTACAGAAAACACGTTTTGTAAGTAGCTAGTTCGAAAAAAGTGGATTGTTGGTATTGTTCTTTTATTTTCTATACACAAGGCTGTCAAAACGCTTGTTTTTTGAACCCGAAAAAGTGATTTTCCAAAAAACCTCTTGGTGAATCCGTCTTCGTGTGAGTAATTCTAGAGCCTAAAGTAAACACGATTTTCACCAAAATGGATATTCCTTGAACGATCTGGCTAATATTACGAATCTTCGAAGTTGAAACGAATCTTTTAATTTTGAAGGTACTTTACACCAAACCCCATTATATTTACATAATTTCCTCAAAAAGAGCTCCAATTTTTCTGTAAATCTATTCCTCGAAGCACAAGATGTTTAAAAGTGGCGTACGTTCAATTTTGGGCGAACGATCTGAATTTTCGAAAATTGCGAACAAATACCTATTAACATTGTCGAAAACAAATATTAACGCTAGAGATTTTTGTTTCATGAAATCTCTTTTTAAAAAGAGATATTAAATTAATGTAAATTAAACACTCCACTCTTTCCTAGTAATGATCCACTCTTCACTAGTAATGATTGCTGCTATTGGGTCTAACCGCTTCCTTATTCTTTGAAGGGCTACTGTTTTTTTAAATTTTTTTTCCAACAGCATTATCTCAAAAGTACTGGATGAGAACAGTTGATATCTGGAGTTGAAGGGATGGTGTTAGCTCCTATTGTAGGCCTGGTTCCTTGTGATTCCAGTAAAAAATCAGTAACTGCACTGAAACAGCAGAAGCTTCCGCCAATTGATAATCATAAGTGAATCACCATGTACTGGGTAGGGAGGAGAACGAGGAAATCTATATGAATTGTCGCCTCGTCTTTCTTTCTCAGATAAACACTTGGATAGTTTATCAACATCAAATCGGAATTTTAGCGCCTTTGATGTAATATTAAACATAAAAAAATCCCTTCCAGTTTTCTGCGTGTTAATTTTTAGTGTATCAAAATAGCCCCGACACCCGTATTGTATTACATTAGCCTCTTAAGTTGTATCATATTAGCCCCACAAATTTGCGGCTGTATATATCATGACACGATTAATATTATTGCATTATTTTAACGCAGAAAAGAATATTAATTCTTTCTTAATGATAAACTATTTTCAAAAATATCGTGTCATAAAAAATAACGAAGTAACATCAAAAGATTTATATCACGGTGGTAAAGTTTTTGACTGGAAAAATTAGGCATTTTAGTTTTGATTTTTCCCTCCCAAATATTGTTACATTCTAAGTGTTTGCTATGGTCATTATAATAGAATATATTTCCTATCATTTGTCATTTTCTTGTTAATTTTGGACATAAATAAATAACAACTCTTAAAGTGTAATACATTAACCCCAATTTTATACTGTATAATATTAGCCCCGGCTGATCTTTATAACATTGTCGAAAAACAATCTGAACGCTAGAGATTTTTGTTTAATGAAATCTCTTTTTAAAAATAGATCTTGTATTAAGATAAATTGAACACCCTGTGTTTTTTAAAAAACTGCAAATGCTTCACTTTCTTTTCGCATCGGAAAGGAGGTAGTCTTGTCGTGTACCTGGTGGTGAGGGGGAACCGTGTCAGGTGAGTTAACTTTAAAGACCCGAGTTCGAATCCCGACGAGTAGAAAATATTTTCTGCTGCAGTAGGTCTTTTTTTGTTTCTTTTTTGCAGGTTCACATAGTCCTTATTGAATATTGCATAGCAATTACGAATAATACGTGAAAATATATGCTGTTGAGGCAACACTTGTTTTGAACATAAAACACTTTCTAAATAGTATGTATAGTAAGATAAACTTTATTTAGGTGAGTAAACTTAGACCATTCACTTTGATTCTCTGAATTAAAACTTGACGTAACTGAGAACAGTGTCGTCATAAGAGTTATTATGATACATATATCCTTTATTTTTAAATTCTTAGGCCCCGAAACGCGCCTCAAATTAATTATTAATATAATAGCAATAGCTACTTATATATAATATAATTTCATAATTATTTCCAAAGAACCGGAACGCGGTTCCGTCGCGTACCAACAGAAATCAAGCCTTTTATATACAGGATATTCGGGGAAGAAATGTCGAATCTTCGAAAAATAGCTGTTAAGACAATTTTAAGTTTATTTTGTCTAATAAACTACACGGATATTCCAAATGGCTAAGCCGCAATAAACATTCAAAAGTTGGTTTGGATATATGTTTTCTAGGCAACTATTTGCGTTGTAGAAGCATATAAACACTTCATTAATATCTAAATTGTTTATGATTAACAAAATAAATGAATACATTTGATCAGAAAGAAAAATTAACCTAGAAATAAAAAAGCACCCAATTTTCACAGTTCGACTGCTTTTTATTTCTCGGTTAATTTTTCTCTGAACTAATATATTAATTTATATTGTTAATAATAAACATGTTACATGTTTCTGGTCTGTTTACATGATTCTAGAATGCAAAGTTTTGCGTAGAAATCATATTTTCAAACCAAAATTTGCGTGTTTATTGCAGCTCAGCCATTCAAAATATCTATGTAGTTTATTAGACAAAGTATGATTAAAATTGTTTAAACAGCTTTTTTCAAACTTTCGACGTTTTGTTCCCCGATACTCTGTATATCCATGCTTCTTTAAAACCAAAAACAATAATTTGCGTACTGAAAACTAATTAATTAAACCCATGGCAGTATAATTGTTAACATAAGTACTGTCACACATCTTTCGCAGGATAAGGAGTAAAATTTAAAGAAAATTATAGTTCACATGAATTTTGACAAATTGCGTCTTACTTTCTATGATATTCAAATGGTAACATTATATTACAATATTCAATTGGTTAACAATTTCGGCTAAAGAGTCTTGTTTGATAATTCTCCAATTTCGTATTGTAATAAGATATCTTATGATACACATGTCGTAAATAACTATTTGACAACTATTATGTTTAGTGTATGTGTCTAGCAGGTTTTGCATTATTCTGAGCAACTGGATCATACGAATCACGTTTAATACGTTATTCACACAGGAGCACATGAATCTCAAAAAAGTATTTAATAATATAATCCTTGCTGATGAATCAACGTTTTATTGATGATTTTAATTTTGAAAATTTTCATTAGTTTAGATGTTTAAATATAGTTATCACATGTAATTACATGTCTGTTAAACACGATAGCATTATATGAAGCAAGAAACATTGTTTTTCGTTTGATCATTCAACTTCATCAATCACTCAAAATTACTTTAATTTTCTCTGTTTATCAGTTTTTTAATCTCAGATCTTCGATGAAGACATGAATTAAATAACATCGTAGATATTTGAGTTTTTTAAAAATAATAACGTGAATAAATGCTTATATTTATTGAATTGGTTTTATAATAACCTGTAAAAACATGGGTTTTGTGTTGGTGTTGGGGATGTTGAAAACATTCAAATAGTAAAGGCAATGTTAAGCTGGTGATCTTTAACATTGTTTATTTGATATTTTCTTAGGGATAGTTTATAATGGTTAAACGTTTTCAAAGAGTGCACATTAGATACCTCGAATGGCCCGTTTCCGTTTAATAAACCGCTACGTTCTCGCTGTACAGATGGTCGTGCAAAATTCAAGGTTTTGATAGATTCGTAGAATGGTGGCCAACAAACCACCTTCGACCTCTGACGATACTGAAATGTAGTCTGTGTTGGGAAGGTCATATCACTTGACCACCAAGTTCGTTCTATGTATTTTCACTGGGAAATGCTAGTGCATTGATATTTACTAAACTGTAAACAAACACTAAATCTCTTTGAATTGTTATAACATCTGTTTTGCTTTCTTTTAGTAATATCAACTCGTTTGACCAAATACGTGAGTTTGTTGTATTTTCACACTCTACAATTATTTAATTTTACAAGTATTTATTTTCAAGCATTTAGGAATTCATGAAATTTCATTGAAACGTTCGCCAATCTAAAAACCTTTTAAATGTATATTAAATATATTAATGTTATTTAAAAATATGTATTAACAATGCGTAGATTTAGCACATAAAGCTCTGATTTGAATATTATACAATGAAATCATCATGCAAAATGTGCAGTTTTAGAAAAGAATGATAAATTGAATTGAAAGTATTAACTTAAAGTTTATATACGTTTATTTAGAAATTTCTATACTTGTGTAAATATTGTGATGTGTGATTCTATTATGTGATCTTTCAAAACAAAATTGAATATTTCTGTATTTGAAAACCTTAACACTACCTTCATCCAATCCAGTGCAGTTTATAGCAAACAGCTAAGCAATATGTTTCCCTATTTTTTAATGGTAATGGTTAAACAAGAGGAACAAATAGTTTCTGACTCTCGGTGTTAACAGGGGACTTAAAAAAATTAATATTACAGTTATTCGGTTGCTCAACACCCCTTTGATAGAAAAACAGAAACAATTGTTTGGGCGTAATGCACCTTGAAAAATATTTTTTTATAATCAATTTCTTTCCTATTTGATAAATATATCGACTTGCAAATTGCAGGACTTAAAAGAGAATATAAAACCAAATAAAATTTAGGCTCATACTCGCCGTAAAAATACGAATTTATCATAATTAAATTGGCCACAGAATTTGTTTACAAGCAAGTGCATTTTAAGCGTATGTGGCACGCAAAAGCGCGGCATTGGAGAACTGTTTTTTCAGTAGGCCCATCCCACGGTATTCTGCTAGCGCGAATGAATTAAGCGCAAACAAATGGGGTCTACTAAGATGTTAATTTCTTATAAACAATTACATATATCTCGAGAACGAGATATAATAGCACCGAACGGATTCCGGAATTTTGCATCACATTTAAACGCCATTCAGATTAGACAATAAAAAATTTGCAACAATTGCAAATTTATAAACAATTTCCAAATTTTGCAAATCTAAAGTGGGGAGAGTCTCCCGAAGTCCCAGAACCAAAAACAGCGAATTAACAATTTTGCAACAATTTATAATTTTATAAACAAATTCGAAATATGCGTTAGAACGGCCGGGAAGGCTCCGCAAATTGTGCCTGAAATGAATATCTCAAAATAGCATTTTGTCAGGAGTTACAAATCGATTACTAAAAGTTAGAATAATTGTTGCTAAAATGATAAATATTTACTGGTCTACAGAATCATTCTGGACGGAAAACCCCGCTTAGAAATATTTTTTTCGTCGTGGCGTACGCGCAGGCAAACTACCTCCTTCGGCAGGGAAATATGACGATATTTCCGTCTCGTACGTAAACGAACTAGCCCCCTCCCCCGAGACAGCGTTCTTTCTGCTCCTTGGGATGTTGCACCAACCACAGACAACTGTGGTTCTACCTGCTAGCGATTGGTCAACGCGTCCCTCCCCCTGCCCTCCCCCAGGCCGAGGGGTGTCCAAGTTTGTCGGCGCGGTGTGGAAGATAGAATTTTGAACGACATTTTTTCTGAGGGAGAGGGTACATTAATTGTAATGTCCGTTCATAATAATTACTTTCATGTACTTTTATATCAAAAGTAATGCAAAAGTTTCTGACAGTGTGATTTCTATTTCTCCTTCAAGTGCAAATTCTTCTACTCCTAACACATGAAAAAATTTTGGATGATGTTACATATTTACAAATTTCGTATTTTTCCTGTGGAATAATGAAATGATGAATTGTCATTTAGAGAAAAAATGGAATCAAGTTAACATGTAGTTAATTAGTGCTGCGGTAATTCTGGATCATTAAAATTAGGTAAAAATGAAATCTAGGTCCACGGGCGTTAATTTGTTGTAAATTAATTAATTTCATTAAATAATATCTTAATTAATAATATAATTAAGGATCTATTAATATTATTTATTTATTTATTGAATATGTAAGCATGAATAAATATTTTACTTTTATTAATAAACAAAAATTTATTTTATTAAAAAATACAAAACTATCAGCTTTTGAGAAACGAAAATTCACAACTTATTACAATGTACATTTTATTGTACTCTGTCCTTATTTTCGGCTAATTTAAAAACTGCACAATGAAAATTTTTCCATCTTTTTTTTTGTGGCCTTTTCTCCTCTTCGGTTGGATTTATTTTCATAATTTCCATGAAAGTAATAATTTTATTGTTAATGAATAACATTTATTCAGCATTACTTTTTTACACAATTAAACAAATAGCAATAAAAATAATTGATAAGTGCAATGGATTTGTTTGTACATAGGAACTGAGTACAAAAATGAGATATATGCACAATAAAAGAACGAAACGAGAAAGAAAATTGATTTAATGTAAAACAAAACTATTAGTATTATTACTGGACAGTATTATTATAAATATATAATGTTATCTTTCTTTTTTGGTCATTCTAAAAGTTACTAAATAAACTATTACTCTACTCTTCATATATTTTTTGACAATATTTTCTTTAATTTTACGGTTATCTAAAATTGAGACCAATTGCCAATTTATTATTATTGTAATTTACTTATTTTATTATAACAATTGCCAACTTTTTTCTCAAATGCTCTATGGATAGTAATAATTTATTTAATTAAACCTTAGTTTTAATTTAGTGCGTAACAATAATGCAACTTAGCCGCAGTAGAATTCAAGGGTTGGTTCTAATTTGGCAGAATAGGCATATCCAAAAACTGGCTGGCAAATAATATTATTACACCTTCAATAACGCCTTTACAAATTACAGGAACGTTTTTTTCAGGATCACGGTTATTTACTTAGGGCTTACTATGTAACATTCATTTTGAACTGCGGATTTTAGTCTTAATTTGTTTGGTCTATTGTTGTAGCAGATGCAGCACTGGGAGGTGCCGTGCTGCGAGTGCGACTACATACGGGGATCAGAACGGGTTTCAGGGGATTGTTTGCCTTTAGGGGAATGATAGACAATATGCAATGAGAATGAATATAAATTTAATTGCATAATAATTATGAATACAACTGGTTTTGGTTTATAATAAGCCGGAGGACCATTGAAAGTTTATAAAGTTACTGACTGCTCTTCTTTCTTGAAGTACACTTGGGTTTGGCTTACTTACAGTTTGTAGCAAGGAAGGCACCAACCCAAATCACTCGGCTGAGTGTGTCGCTGTCCGGGCTGAGGTAGGCTCCAGGCAGTTCGGTGGTGCGAACTGGCATGGGCGCGGACTCAGATGACCGGAGCTGGTGGTGGAGTTTGCCGTGAATTCGGCCAGGTGGCGGCTGCGGCCCGCGAGTGGCACGAATTTGAGGCAGGCTTGATTTGGCCGTACTAATCGCCTTGATAGGCGAAGCAGGAACAGCCGACCTTGATGAGTTTTGCTGGTCAGTCAGTTTAACAAGTTCGGAGCAGTGTAGTTTGAGAAGTTCTGTTGATTCTCCTCTGTCGATTGTGCTCATTCTGTCATTCTGTCAATTCATTCTCGGTTCTGTTTAGTCTGTTCTCTTATGTGGGAGCGAAGTCGCAGTATTTATTATATTGCGGGTGTGATTGAGGCCGTGGAGGGGAGAGTCACGTGGCTATGACTTGGGCCTATGGTAAGGCGGGAAAGTTTGAAGTGCTCGCGATCGGCTCCCTATTCGTGATGCGCCTTCGGGCCTGGGGAGAGGAGTGTCACGTGACATTGGCGGCGATCGGAAGCAAAGGCGGTGGCACGTGGGGTGCCCGCGATGGCGGCCCGTTTGTATTTGAGATTTCCACGGGAATTGAGGCATCTGGCTTGCAGGTGGCCAAGGAGCGGGGCGGCGCGCCGGCAGTGCACCTGAAGCTCTCTTTGTCGGCGAGATACATTAACGGGCTTATATTTGCGAGGGAGGCCCGAAGCGATTCCCAGAAATGTTTGTACACATTTCTTGGTCGCTTGTCAGGTAGCGAGCGATGGGGTGAGGGCCCCGCGCGCCGGGGTGGCCCAGCCCTAGGCTAATGAGGGCTTAAACCCCAGCTGGCGACGCCGGGAAGCGGCGGTCAATGTTCTCGGCGGGCGTGGGCCCGCGAGAACGGCGGTTTGAGCGGAAGACACTGTAAATGTTTTTATTGCCCTTTTGTTGGATTTTTCGAAGTGCAGCAGCGTGCTGGCATGCACAGAGAGCGACTTGTGAGAGGTTGGTGAAAGTACGCTCTTAATAGTGGGTGGCCGCGCGGGAAGAAAGCTTTTAGGGGCTGCGCCTTGGTGGCGAGATTGAAAATTTGATCGCGAGATTGAACAATTGTTATATTTAGTCACTTGCAATCTGCAGCGCATATCCATCAATGGGTGGAAATTAAAAAATTTCACATTTCATGAAAATGATATTAATAGTGAAAAGAATATTGTATAAATAATACTAATTAATATTAATCAGTCATTCCCTTCCCAAATTGAATATGCCTGAATTGCTTCAATTTCTCTCGATGTTAAACGCCAACCGCTCCAGGAGACTGTTGTGATGAATACAGGAAGAATAACAATCAACAGTTTCACATGCTTTCATATCAGAAAGTTACGACGTTTCTTTATTTTGCTCACGTTTTAAAAATCGCACAAGTCTATTATTTCTCTAACACGGAAAAACACTCCACTGCAAGAGCTTCAAAATACTAATGAACGCTGAGTACCTGTGTCCGCGCACGACGACCAGAGACTTTCCATTTCCAGAAACAAGCAGGCTTCCGTCACTCTTTTGTGTTATTCCGTGCAAGGGACCAAGGTCTGGAAAAGTGTTCGGAATTGTCTAAACCGCTTTACGCTCCCAAAATAAAGCACTGAGGAGCATGCATCCCGAAAAATGAGGTACAAATTACCTTGTATCCATTTTTCCAACTGCGAATATTGAACATTCAAATACAATATTAAACTAATTGTTGTTGCCGCTGAAAAATAGCTTCAGTAAATTGGTTGGGAGAGCAACAGAATGATGGATTGGGTAGCTCGCAAAGCGTGGCTACCCACTTCCTTGCTTGCCACAAGGCAAAATGCAGAAAGACCGAGAATTCGAGAACTATTAGTTTATCTCAGCGAGATAATTTTTAATGATGGAAGAAGTTCGTCAATTTTACCTCGTTGTCAATGTTTCCTTAACGAACAGAAAATTGTTTTCTGTTATAATTCGTGCGACATAGTTATAGCTCACTGCCACCTCTTACGCGCTCAAAACACACCTGCTACCACTAGTCAAAATTTCAAAAAAAAAAGGGGGTCACAAGTTTGCTTCAAATATTCCCATTCGAGGATTTACAGAATAATTCAAAAAGACAGAAAACTACTCCGTTATACAGGTGTCCCACCAACTATGGACGACCCCCATAACTTCTAAATGGTTCGGGATATCGAAATGCAGTTTTCGCTGAACAATGCGGAATCATGGGGCAAGTAATATGTCGTAGAGAAATTATCTATAATATTTTTAGTTTTCGAGAAATTTAATCATCTTTGATATTTTAAATGAAGCTATATATTTTTCTCACCAGCAATTGATAGATCATGAAAGTATGAATAAAATGATGTATCATCTATTCGTGTTTTGATAGTAATTTGAGTATAAAATTAGATTTTCTGGCATGAGAGTTTCAAGTAAACGGACAGCCTTTGCAGCAGTCGCCGTTTTGGGAAGGTGGCCTTCGCGGCGTCGATACTGTTTTGTGGAGAGAGGAGTGTGAGAGGGGTGTCTGTGCTGGACGAAGGCGTAACTGCAGCAACTCAAGGTCTTGACACGAAAAACATATGACAAACATCAATTTTAACGATCAGAATGAGAGATTTTTTCCCATTTGTTCAAGTAAATTAAAATTTTCTTCTTTTGAAATTCCAAATCAACGATCATGGAAAAGAACGAAATAAAGAAATGTAGCGGAAGGACGATAAAAATAAAGATCATTTTCAAACTTACAAGAATCGAGCTCAGTGCAGAAAGAAGCCATCATTTTAAAACATGGGAAGCGAATGAATGCTTAAAGATTTTCATTGTAATATCTCGATTAATTCATCAAATAATAGATAGGTAGACATTTTCTCGTATTATTTACTGTTAATAACCTTCTTATTTAAACACGTACCAAATGTATTTAACCGCGTATTTTACACGCGTTAAAAGTATTTAAACTCGTTCAATTACATTAACCTTCCGTTAATGTACTAGGTACATTCGTATTCATGAACAGTCGTACATTAAATCTACATTGATTTTAATTTAAGCATTAAATTCAATGTGCAAGCACATTAATATCCCTTTAATGCACAAGGTACATTAACATTCATGTACAGTAGTACATTACATATACATTAAATTTAATGTAATTTGTGACAGTGTGACACATAAACAGTTCAGCCCAATTTCTCCAAAACTGATATTCCCAATATTCGCCCCTGATATTCGAAACCGATATCGTAAATTTGGTGGGTTCTTTACATGAAGCCGACCGTTCATTTTCAAAATTTTCAAAAAAATCGCTCCAAATGATTTGAATTAAATTTTTGATTCAATAGTGCCAAGGACCAAGGCCAATGCCAAGGACCTTTCAGAGGATGGTGCAGGTCTCATTTTTTGCATTTCAAATTCCTGAATTTTCGAAAATTATAAAAATTACATTTTTCGCATCTCCCTAGAATTATAATACTGAAGATAGATTTTTTTTAAAAAAATAAAATCTGTTCTTTAAAGAAGGATCTTTAAGTAAGGTAATGTTCAATTTTTCGAAAATGGGATATGTTTTCTTTAAAGATTGCGCGAAATGGAAGCAATATTTATAAAAACACATTCCTGAAAAACAGCTCCAATTTTTTCTTCAATTTTTCACCACATATGTAAGATGGTATTGTAGAAAATATGGTGCTAGTCTCTTTTTCGGGTAAAAATGATTGCAAATTAATTTTTTTAAATTTAAAACTACAAAATTGAAGATAGAAATTTTTGCCTCAGGCAAAGTGCGTTCTTAATAATTAGCTCATTAGAAGTACCATGTGCATTTGTTTGAAAAACCTAGTCGTTTTGGCAAAATTTCTGCTTAAAATGAATGAAATTGTATATGCAGATGTCCTTCAAACTACGGGCGATGAGAAAAATTCTCGGAGAACAGAAATAGGTCCTAATGATATGAAAAATAATTGATTTAATTATAATTATAATTTACTGTTGAAAATGTCAATATAAATTCTATTTTTTCTCTTTTCTACAATTAGTATTCTCAATGTATTGCTGTACTTCTTTTTTTTTATTTGTTGCGTCTACACCTTGACGCAACGCGTCTCCAGGCCCCTTAAGGGGCGTTGAGCGCTTTGCACTGAGAATTAATCCTTCTTTCAAGCAATTAATGCGTTCTATGGGTCGCCAGAAGGAAGTCGATCTTGCAAAAGGTGAGGTAGAAGATTTTATTTTTTTATTTTGTTTATATTTTTATTATGAAGAAAACACTACGTTTTCTACCTCGAAATATTTCGCGAAAAGTTCTGGTAGCCAAAAAAATGCCGGTATTTTTTGTTTTGTTTTTTCTAATAACAAATGTTTTAATGGTTGAAGTTAGGCAAAATAGTAATGTACAATTTTAAGGCTCACAAATTATCTACAAATTGAGTTTGTAAATTATTTCTCTCAAGCAAATGGAAACAGAACTACGAGATTTTAAAATTCACCAAATTTTCTCTTTTATTCTCAAGTTGCCCAAAATTACTCATCGTCTTTCTAAGGAAGGAGTTTTGAATTCTTAAGGTCATTATAAATAAAAAGCGATTAAATACTAATGGTTTAATACTTACTGAAGTTAAACACATCAAATAGCAATACTCGTTATCTTTCACTTTCGCTCACCGCGAAAGTCTAGGGATTGTGTTCAATCATTTAAGGCCTTTATATAAAAAAAATGTTCCTAGCTTCCACTTCTGGTTGCGTGTCTGCTGATAGCTCTCTCCACTGAGTGCTTCGCTCGCAGCGCCCCTCTGGGCGACGCCGAGAAGACGTAGAAACACCACCGCCATCCACTGCACCATCGTTTTCCAAACACTATCAGAAGTAACTCACTTTCGAAATTGTGTCACGTTTCTAGTTATCTCACCTTCCTTCGGTTACTGAATATTGCCGTGGTCAGGACGGACTCAAACGCTGGCAGTCCATCGACCGTCCCCTATCTCGCCAGTCACACGACGCCAATGCTCGAGCCCCTCGCTCCACCCAACTCCTTCCCCTCCCTCTCCTTAGCAATTCTCCAGTTACCTCATGCCCCAAGAAATAAAGATTTTGAAATACTCTTGACAGTTCTATCAGTGTAAATTTACCAAACGTTTACAAAACTACATACCTGCAGTCGCGACTGATAACACTGATTAGAGAGATTCTCACTTCATAGCACTACGTGCTGCCACAAACTTGAAAATCCACGTCACAAGACGGAAGTGCACTGTTTTCTTTTCCATTTATGAACAGCAGTCGTATGGTTGTAAAGTGGACCAGTGATCATTTTATTTAAAAATTAAATTTAACAACGAAGAGACGGCGCTTCGCTTCTTGTTCTGTTTGAAAATGATATTTATCATTATCATCTTCCATACGCTACCAATTTTTTATATCCTTCTTTTAAACGATGTATGTTTTGAAATTTCAGTGGAAGACCAGTTAAATCCAGATAAATAAATGGAAAAATCTCCCGTTCTGATCGTTAAAATTGGTATTTCTTAGTGTGGCGTCTGAGTCAACACCAAGGATTGCTGTAGTTAAGTTTATCTCCCACTGCCACCCCTCTCAGTCTCTCATCTCCACGCAACAACCTTGACGCCGCGAGGGCCACCTTCCCCGAAGGCGAGAGTTGCAAGGGCTGCTACGCGATTGCCCGCTTAATTCAAAATCACATGTCAGAAAGTCTACTATGATACTCAAGTTACTAACAAAATATTAGCATGTGACACATCACTTTAATAGGCATTTCATAGCCTGGTGCTTCCTTGCTGGTGAGAAAAATATATATAGTTCCATTTAAAAAATCGAAGATTATTAAATTTATCGAAAACTAAAAATATTATAGATAATTTCTCTACAACATGTTACTTGCCCCATGATTCCGCATTGTTCAGCATAACTGCATTTCGATATCCTGAACCGTTTAGAAGTTATGGGGGTGGACCATTGTTGGTGAGACACCTGTATAACGGAGAAGATTTCTGCATTTTTGAATTATTCGAATTGCAAATCCTCGAATGGGAATATTTGAAGCAAACTTGTGACCTCTTATGTAACAGTTTGTGATAATGAAACGTTCGAAATTTTATACAACTTTAATATATTTGCATGGTATTAATAATAGGTTTAGAAGTTAGGTTTTTTATATCGACGGTACGTACTACAGAATGTACTCCAGAGCGAGGGAACACATATATTTAATTCGAGCTGAGGAAAGAGCGCCCTCGGCGAACCCGAGAAGCTGCAACTTGTAACTCTTTTCCCATTCCACAGCCAGATAGTGTGTAGAATATTTCAATAACTGAAGCGTGCTCCTTTCACCCACCCTGTTAACATTTTCTGTCACGCTTTCTGTCTGAGGGTTGTCCTGGATCTTTGTGATATCGAGGGCTCACTCTCCTTGGTAATGGCCCTCCCAGTGCGACGCCAAGCGCCTCTCCCTCTCCACCCCATCCCTGCTAAGTAGGGGACAGTGTACATGGTTTCTAAGAAAGTGTATTGTCACTACTAGTTTATACTTCGCAAGAAATTTGAATAACCTTTTTCTTATATCTTTTTATTTAACGTCGCATCAACATCTATGTCATTAGCGATCACTGTTTGAGTTATGGTAACTATGAAGATGAAATGATGATAAGGGATGAAAGGACGATCACAAATACAACCATGCCCGAGGCGGGACTCGAACCCGCGATCCTACGGTCCGAGATCACTACGACACTACTGCTTTAGCGATGTCGGCCACCGCGCCGGCCTTGTATAACTTTGTATGTGTTCACTTCTGCAATAATCTCAGTGCGTTCCTACTCTCTGAGTTTAATTTCACCTAGTCCGTTTGAAGAACCTGTCGACTAGCCATCGACATATTTAACTAGCGTGTCTCTACTTGGCTGCAAAATTGGAGGCACTCCCTTACCATTCATCTCCAAACTTATTTCAACCTCGCCGCGCCTGTTCCACTGCTAACCGCTCGCAGAGGCAAAATCCTGCAATTTGCAATCCTAAACACGAGCGCCCTGCAACGCCGCCTGCCGCTGTCAACCGCGCCGCGAAACACGATGGCTATCTGCGCGCGCACGCCAGGTCACGTGACGCGGCGGGGAGCCCCCGGAGGGCGCGCGCCCGGCGCAAAATGTCGCCGGCGCGATGATTTGGGACCTGGGCCCCGCGCGCACGCCGCCACACGCGATTCGGCGCGTGCGTTGCTCGCCTTCGCGCCCAAGCACGCCCGAGGCGCTGCTGTAAATCGCCTCGTTAACGATCGTTTCCATAAACAAAAGCCGCCGTACGCTCCATTCAGAGATGCGAGCGATTTCTTGGCGGAATGATTTCTTTGGAGCTTTTCCAACTACGTTGTTACTGTGGGAATGCGTGTAGGTGGAAATTCTGCCTAAAACAGTCAAGACGACAGATGTATGTGGAAATGTGAATATTGGAAACATTGTGTTTTTGAGAGTGAATGTCAGGGCATTTGTCTAAGACATTTTTAGCAGCGTCGTGAATTGTTATGCAGTGCAATGTATATAGTATGTTGCTGTACTCTTAAGTGCACTGAAAGGCGACATATTCATTCCGTTTCTCTTTGTTTTATATTAAAGTGTGCTTATTATATATATATAATACTTAGCTATTGCATTTATTACAAGGTAAGTAGTTATTACGAATACTAAGAAATAACAACTTTATTCCAATGACTGGTATTAGGAGCAATTAGAGTAAATAATAGTTTTGATACATTATAATAGTTTCGATAAACCTTGCTCATCACAAGTCAAACGTTCACAAAATAGAATACAAACGAAAAAGAAAGTTTCAAATTGAAATTTCATATTTTCATACTCAACTTCCCAAACTAAGATATCTAAGAACCATACGCGTGAGTAGCCTGAAACAACAAGGCGGGGACTACATTTCTGGGCCCCGTTTTCCATTGAACTTCCTTAAACACATTGTACTTCATTACACACATTATACACCTGGTATTTACATCATATATGTTTTACTAGTAAATCAATAGAACATATTACACGGAGAATTAATATATATCTTTAATAATTACAATTAACAAATACAATTTTTTTTGATGAACTACACTGTTATTTATGCATAAAAAATAGTGTTCGCTAAAGCCCTCAACTGGTTCTGAAGAAAACTAAATAAAGAAAATATTTTTAAAAAATCCCTTAAGAAAAAAAGAATTATTAATGTTAGAAAATATTTATAGAAATAAAATGTTTTAACACATACGTCTATGGAGCCCCTTTGAAAATGTTCAAGGGGTCTCGATCCCCGATCCATCCCTCTCTGTGCATGCCTATGCTACGAATGTTTGCTTTGTTTTGTCTTTAATTGGGTAATAGTTTTTCACATCTGAAGACTAAGGCGGTCGAGAAACATTATTTTAATGAAGAAAAGACTCCATAATAGGGTTCCACTATTTCACTGTATTATGCAACTTTGCCTTTCCCTCCATTTCACTTTTCTGATCTCATTCCCTAGCTGTGATAATCTCGCTAAATCTGCATTCCTTGTTTCACCTTTCATCTACTTGACCCTCATTCACCTTCCCTCGCCACTGCAAAATGGCTGCTGTGACATGATGGGAGTGACCAGGGCAACCCAAAAGATAAGATGTAATGTATGGAAATAATTCTCGAACATACAGCCTTACTAACGTTGGTTATCAGGGCCTCGCGCCAAGTGACCGCTGCCCCTAAATTTAATGGCGATTTACGCCCACGCGGTGAAAACACGTTTCACGTGCTCTCCTGCTGCCCGCTATTTCGCGGTACGTCTTCCTTACTCAGCTGCCATAATTTTTTTCAGCTCGCACATTGCTCAACTAAAACATTTTCAAAATATTCCGGTTTTAATATATCCAGCAAGCTAACAACATTAGTAAAACTTTCAAAATATTGTTTTTAATTCAAACAATATTTTAGGATGTATACATTATCTTAAATGGGAAAATACACATTTTTAGAGAAAGTAAACCACTGTTTAGAAAGACCTAGATAAACGTTGTAGTACGTAAGAAGATGGAAAACTCACGATGAAATTATTAAGACATTGTAGACGTAGTATAAACGTATAATGTTAACTTGGCCATTTGTAAATATTCTGATTTGAGAAAATTCACTTTTTGTTCCGTATTTCTTAAACACATATTGGTTGAGCATCTTTCTCGATATCCTTTAGAATTCGTTATACTACTTGATATCAAATTAATTCGGCACCAGACTTCATTTCTTTCAGTTCCGTGTTTTAAATAATTATAATTTATTTAATAAATTATTTTCTATTAATTATATTATTATATTAATATATTATATATTATAATGTATTAATATATAAAATATATTATGTATTACATGTTGTAAGTATTTGGCGTTTTGGGTCAGTAGTCCGACTTCGCCGGCCAGCTACCGGTGTCCCCCTTGCCTGGGCCTAGTTAAATTCCCATGCATGGGGGTAAGAGCGACATGAGGCGAACATGACGTGTTCTCTTCACCGTAACTAGCACGATCCGCCTATTTGAGCTTTTCTTTGACACACAGCTACAGAAATTGGTACGATTTTAAATGAAAGCGACAACTATATTTTTGCCTCGACCGGGAATCGAGCCGGGGACCACAGCAAGGGAAGCTAGTACGCTGCCCATGATCTATCCCAGAGGCTGTATTGTATATTAATGATATAATATTATACTATTGTTATATTAATATATTTAAATAATTATCATTCATTATTACAAAATTATATTTTTTAAATCTTTCTAATTCTTTGTATATCATGCATAAGCACAAAATTCAGTTTATGACACAGAGAACAGATGTTGGAAAACTTTCATTTACAAATAGAACAATAACGGGCTGGAATAAGTTACCAGCGACAGCCTTGGAACCCTTTCCTCTAGGTGTACAAAGATTTAAAAATAAATTAACTAATGATATTTGTAGACTTTATTAATTTAGTAAGTTAGGCTTATTATAACAGTATTATTTGATTATTATTGTTATTTCATTGCTATTATTATTATTGTGTTAATTACTATTAATGCGTTCCTGTATTAAATATATAATTATATTCAATGTAGTATTGTATTAAAGTGTTGTGACGTGTTGTGCAGTACAGAAGAAGAAAGAGAAGTGAATTTCAAATGTTGTGAAGTGAAGTAAAAGTGAAGAGAAGTGTAATTAAAAAATCGTGTAGTCTTGTATTTAATAGTTTAAAATTACTGTGCAGGTCAGCCATAAAATGTAGTAAATGCTATTAATATTCCTATTTGTAATATGTAAATTTTTGTGTTCTGTCACCAGGTTGTATATACCTACCTGCAGAAATAATAAATATCTATCAAACGCTAAGGAAAGACGATAATTTTGGGGATTTTATGAGAAAACAATTCGGTAACAAGTGAAGGATAAGTGGGGGACATGTGGGAAAATGAAGGGGAACAGGATGAACTCGGATATGCCAGAACTGTTTTACCGTGTCATAGAACACCGGTCCAAACACGAAAAATATGTTAAAACATCATCTCCAAACACTTTCACGTGTTTTTAACTGTTGAACCATAGCTTTAAAAAATAAGGTTTTTGTTGTCAAGTATTGACTGTGCGGTATACGCCGGTCCTAGGCACCTGGGACCTTCCTTCAGGAAGGTCACAGAATGGCGGCTGAAACGTTGGTCACTGCACCCAGGACGCGGCATCTAAGTAGTTACTGACTCCAGCAGCGAAGGCCTACGCTCTCACATTTGTAGATACTTCAAACTAGAGAAAAAGTTGTATTTTCCCTTACCTAAGTATTTATTCTTGTATGCGTGTAAATAAGTATATACAATCCGGGCTCTGCGAAATATCCGTCCTTTGTAAATAATCATTGTATGAAAATTGAAAATTGATTGAATGTAGCACCTAACTGCGAACTCCCATCCCCTGAAATGTAATTTAGAGACCCGGTTCTGTGTGAGAAAATACATTCCAGTATTGCTGAGCATTAAAACAAAAATTCACAGAAAATAAAAATTTCCTTTAATTTGATCGCGAAAGATCATTTCGGTATTTTCCTTCAATTTAATTTTACATTTATTTCGTCCTCTTTTTTCTGACTACCCATGATATGGAGAGAGGGGCATCCAAAGAACTAAATATGCAGTTTTGTAAAAAAGACGATCATAAAAGTCGTATTTTGTAGAATGCTATTTAAGAACTTAATTCGGATCCAACCTTTCTCTTTCGATTTCCCCACTGTCACCCAGCCATCCTTTACCTGTCCCTCATCACTTCCCCATTTGCCATCTACCCGTCCACCAAAACACGTCATCTTCTGAATTAACTTGATCTTAAAAAAGTTGTGTCCCCATGAGACACGCAAATCTGGTGTAAAAGGCCTAGGAGACCTAGGCGCTTCCGAGTTATTCGCGATTATAATGTGTGTTGCAATAATTATTTTTTATGTAATGTTCTACAAAAACTTTATTTTATCCTCTGAAATCTTTTTGATGCAGGTTGGGATGTAATTCTCTATTCACCAGTATTGCAATTACAAGGGTTTGTGTCGATGGTTTCTTATAAACTTTCAAAAACTATCGTCTTTCCTAATCGTATGATATACTAATGCAAAGGATCAGAAATATTTAATAAATGATCATTTCAAACTAAATTCCAAAGTCAAAATATTATTGGGTGCTACAACAATGTATACAAATGTATAATATACTTTAAAATAAACAGTTGAAGTCATTTTCAAACTAGATTTAAAGTTAAGGCGGGAAATGGTTTTTATTTTTTTAACTGCAGCCCAGCCGTCAAAGAAATCTGAAAAAATTCACAATTTGTGTTTTAAGAGGAACATTTGAGATTTTTTCGAGCCTGTTCCGTGATTCTAAGACAATAAAAAATTGTTATTTTTTTCAAAATTTTTTTTTGTATTTTTTTGTATGGGTCTAAGAAAACAAAAAAATGTTTGTTTTTTGATAAAATAATTTTCTTTCTTATTTATCATATTTTTCACCCAGATAAAACTGTTATTAAAATTTAAATTTAAAAACACGTTTTTGTCTGTACAGGGGTGTGAGTGGTGGGACAGGGGGTTAGAAACCTTTCAATATTATTATTTTATGTTAGAATTGTAATGCAACCATTCATACGTCATTTTGTTCAGGGGAACTTTTTACCACCCTATCCAGGGGTACCTTTTCTTTTAAGAATAGAGTAAAATACGTTCATGAAGGTGGCATGGGTCCGATTTTCACGGTAAACTCTAAATTTTCCAAAAATTGCAAAAGTTGGAATTTTTTCCGGTGTCAGTTCTTTCATTAAGATCAGGTATATATTTTTGAAATTTTTAATAGTTTTCGTGTAATATTGCCAGTAATTTGAGAAATTTTTAAAAATAACAAAAACAATATTTTCTCAAAAACGGTTCCATATTTTTTCCTTAAACTTTTGGTAAGGATAGTGCTTAATGTACTCTTGAGATTACAAAAATCGAGATTTTGCTCTATACTTTAGTTTTTTGAAGTATTACAAAAAATATTTTTTACTGGTCATTCACAACGCTATTTACATTAGTGACGATTTCTGCATATCATTGTATTTAGGAGTACATGCGCTTTAAATGATGTCATATAAAACGTTTCGAAAACTCAACAGTTTCCTGCAAAACTGAGCTCTAAATTTAGAGACGCTCGAACATCATTTTCTCAATAATGGCCCCAAATATTTTCATCAAATTTTTCCAACGGATAGTGATAATTGTGCTGGTTAAGTTCAGTTTGGTGTTCTTTCTTTTAAAAAATACACAAATGTAATATTTTTTAAATATCTCTCACGCCGCACATTTCCAACGATTTGTAAGTACTACTGTATTTGTGACTTAATGCGCTTTAAATGACTTCAAATGAAGTTTTTCTAACACTCAAAATGTTTGTGTGAAAGAGACCTTCAACTTTCGCATTTACAGTAACGCTTAAACGCCAACTTCTTAAAAACAACTTCAACTTTTTCAATGAAAATTGCAATTAAAGACGAGGTTTTATTCTTCTTTAATATTCTTAAAGTATTATTTCGCTTGTACTATTAGAAAACCGAAAAATTGAGAAAATGTCAAAAAATTTACTTTGGGCGGCGATAGATGGCAGCTGGCAAAAGGATGGAGCATGTCTGTAATGCCACCCACACCAAGGAAAATAGATAACTTTACTACGTGAAAGTCTGTGCCAATCTGTGGCATTACTAGTTACTCTTTGCGATTTTGTAAGCATTACTGTATTCGTGACTTAATACGCTTCAAACGATTTCAAATGAAGTTTTTGGCGGTTTTGGCGCGAAGACGGCGTACCGCCATCTTGTCTGCCTTCCGCCGCCATCTCAGCGGCCTGTGGGCTGGCGAGGCCCATTGGGCATGCATGAGTGGCTGCCGCGCCATCTGCCTAAGTCCGACTCGCGAGGCGCGCCCGCGGAAGCCTGCGACTCCTCGTGCGGCCTTCTCCTGCCCCCCCCCCTCCGCCTCCACCAAGGCCTTCGTTGCTGCCTCCATTTGCGATTTTGCCACCTCTGTGTCATCTACTGCCTCTGTCTCCTTCCTCCGCTTTCTATCGACTTTCCCCTTCCACCGCCTCCACTTCCCCCAACCGCTTCCTCTACTGCCTCCTTTTCCACCTCCTTTTCCTCCGCCCCGCCCTCACCGTTCTACGTCTCCTAATCCACCACCTCCATCGTCTGTCTGATTCCCTCTCTGCCTCCTCTGTCTCCGCCTTTTCCTTCACCACCACTCCCGCGTCCACCTCGCCAACGCCGACGCAGGCTGTCAAAAAGTTGTGTAGGACTCGCGACTCCGCCTAATAACAGCGACCCCTGCGCGCTGGGGTAGTTTGCGAAACTTCTGAGGAACTGTATTAGGGAGGATCTACTTTTGAGAAATATAGTTGAGCGAAATGCGTCTTTGAAAAGCATCCCATTTTGAGGCGTAAACATTGGTCGGAAGATTTTATTATGTTTTTGGTCGATTTATAAAAATGAAAGTACGCATTTCTTCCGCTTGGTGAGCGTACTGCAACTCCTCCGAGTTCAGGCCGGTTATTCTTGTTGTTTGAGAAGCTGGACGGGGCGGTTGCCTGTGCTTAGAGTGGACTGTATAATATTGGTTGTTGGACGTTGGCAGGCAATCCACTCAGTTCCTTTCGACGCTCGTTAGGAATTCTATGGAGATGTGGGTTACCATGGAAACACAATTCTCACCTTGCAGAATGATGTTTAATTACCTTTGAGTTGTCACAATTGTTCTTCACAATTAAAATACACCTTTAGTACTGTTCTCAATGTGAGAATACAGGAACCTTCCATTTTGGATCACGAAGTGCGAGCACATATGCTCGCCTGGCAACTTACTTGCAACTTCGTGTGAAATACATTGATTAGTTCAATTTACACACAATGCTGAACTACAACAAATTGAAACAATGTGGCTTTCACTTTGCCACAACATAAGTACAGAATGTTACTTTCTGTATAAGAATTTACGTGATCTTTTGACACGGAGCTCGAGACATGCTTCTCGCTAGGCTGCTTCTCAGCGACTGATTTCTTTTCGGTTGCGGGTACGCGAAGAGGAGATTTGAACTGATTTGAACTGGCCAATTAGCGACTGCTTTTCCAGCGGTTGCAGTATGGCGAAGAGGGGTGAATTTGAACAGACCAATTAGCAACTGCTGGAATTTTGAAATGTTCTGGAAGGCTTTAGAAGGTTCGGGTGGCCGAGAGGGAATATCCGCACCACATGCGCGGCGCGGTGATGCCGCTCGGCTATGGAACTTTCCATGCCGCGCTTCGGTGTTGCCGCCTAGGGCGTAGGAAGTGTTTTAATTTATACCTCCCTTTTCTGCATTTGCGTGTGGGCCCGAACAGAAGCCATGGCTCTTTCACAGTATTTTGTTTTGTAAAAGCAGCTGTGGTTGCTCCTCGTTTTTGCCATGGCGGATTCAAGTGAACCGCGCGCTAGTGTGAAATTTTGCTTCCGCTTGGAAAATACGCGTCAGAAACTGCTGTGATGTTAAAAACAGCATACGAGGACACTGCTATGGGAAAAACTTAAGTGTACGTATGGTTTTCACGTTTCAAAAAAGGAAAAATGTCCCTTAATTACAAACCTTGTTCTGTACGTCCGTCAACTTCCATAATGACTGAAAATGCCAAACAAATCGACGCAATCGTTCGTGAAGAGCGACGACGGACCATTAATAAGATCAGTAAGTTATCAGTAATCACGTCGTATCAGGAATCATCGAATTTTGTCACAATATTTGGGAATGAGAAGTGTTACAGCAACATTTGTTCCTCGGCTCCTGAATGAACAGCAAACAGAGAATCGAATTGAAAAAGAAAATCTTGCCGTGCACTGAAAAACCAATTCTCAACAGACGAAGAATGTTATACTAAAGTCATTATTGGTGATAAGACACGATGCTGTTATTACGACCCTGAAACAAAAAGCCAAGCGAGTTCAGAACTCCGTTTTCGCCTTGCCCAAAAAAGTTTAAGTAAAATCAAGCGATAATCATTTGTTTTCTTTTATGTGAGACAAATATGCATTCTGAATTCGTCTCAGGTGGTAAGACTGTGAATCAAACTGTCCATTTCGAGATTTTAAGGAGATTTCGTAACAATGTGCAAAAATAATGCCCGATTTGTGGCAGACCAGAGAAGAGTTTTTCCACTGTGACAACGCATCTATTTATGCAGCAATTTCAGTGCGCCAGTTTTTAACATGACACCCTTGTCCCATGCCCCTTATTCATCTGACTTTGCTCCGTGCAATATCGTCTAGTTTTCACGAATGAACAGGAACATAAAAAGGGCAACGTTTCGACAATGTGGAAGATGTAAAGCAAAAGCAAGGCAGAAGATGTCTACCATTACAACCGATGAGTTTGAAAAATGTTTCTAGGAATGAAATCGCAGAATAGAGAATCGTATTAAGTGCCGTAGAGACGTCCTGAAGCGCGCCGGTCTCATCTACATGCAGTTTTGAAGCAAGTTGTCGTCGTCCGCATATTTCCCGGTTAACGGAGCCTGCAGCAGGCTGTGAAAGCAGTGCAATTATCACAAATAAGTATTCTTTATTTTATTACATTTATTAACATTAAAATTTTACTAATTTCTTTTTATTCTATTAATTTATTTCATTCTGTTTATTAACTTACAATTTATTATTTTTCTAAGCAATAGAGCTTGTTCAGAAATTTACTTTTTAACCTCATAAATAATCTTATTTTTTGCCTCTCAAATCGTCAGTAGATATCTACTTGCTGCTACTTATTTATCACCTTCATAATTATAGTACAGTTGGTATGTACTACATACATTTTATCCGAGAAAAGGTCATAAAAACTTTCTCTCTGAGTATGTTGTATGTTCTCAGGCACTAGTTAAAACCCCAAGTTTTCGACCTCCCTGACCCTGTGCAAACTCCGTGAGGCCAGAAGAATCGGTATTTTTCGGACTTGTTTTGTTTCGGACTTTGTTTTTACTTTATAGTTATTTACCCTTAAGTTCTGTCGAAAAATAATGCAAAAAAAATTAAAGAGAATAAAATTTATTACAACTTTTGTATATTTTTTTTTCTAAACCAATTACCAAGCGAGGAATAGATATTCGAAAAAAACGCTATTTTATTTCGATTCTTAAAAGAATGACCAAAATACACGTTTGTGAGAATATAATATACCTACAATAAAAATAATAATTATTATATGTAATACTATTTTTTTATCTCATCGCTAGTGGAAGCATTGCTTCATAAATGTATCCAATGCCGAAATTATTAATTTTCAAACAATTGACGGGTATGTGTATGTATGTGTTCGTTTTCCCTCTTAACTCTTCACCGGTAGCGGTAGCTCAGTGCATCAACTGATGTCACTGCAGCGCCTCTAACCGGGAGGTCCTAGGTTCGAGTCCTGACGGCGGCAGGATTTTCGACACTAGCTTTTCAGCTAGGTCGAATTCAGCTGCTGTCTGGAGGAGAATTCTAGCGGTCGGCTGCTCTGATCGGTAGTTTTCCGCGGTTTCTCCGATCAACACCAGGCGAATGCCGGAGCAGTACCCTACCAAACGGGCCACGGACCGCGCGCGATCTGTCCTTCCTCTTCCTTGTCCTATCCTCTCCCCTTACACACACACACTTACACTAACATGCACTACACTACCACATATTTCGGGAGTTTAGAGCTTGTCCCGGGTGGGGCGGTGCCCCGCTGGTGGGAGAGTCCTGGTTAGGTGGTAACCCCACTAGCCGACGGTAGGTCCGCGCCGGATCTCACCATCCAGCGGGGGAAGATCACCGCCATCTCCCGAGAAAAAACATGCACTACACTAACGGGACTAATGACCATAGCAGTTGACGCGCCCGGAAACATGAATAAATCAAATCAAATCAAATCAATCTTAACTCTTCATCGCGGAAACAATGTCATTTCAGACAAAACTCGGTATACATTATTACTGGAGAATTACGATGGGAGAAAGAATACTCTGAGAGTATGACACACCTAGTGAGTAGGAAAGGAGTGACATTTACAAACAAATCATTACGCAACCCGCAATGTATACCACATGCATACCTCGTGTAATGCGCACTGAGCAGGCACAGTCGACGAGAGGCTGTTTAATTGATGGTTGTCAGAAATAAACCCCAAGCTATGCTGAATTTTTACTTCTTAACATGTAGGTAAATGGTGAATATATGCATTACCTATGCAGTGCAATTTGGATAATGTGCGATTCTTTCAATTTCTAGAATTATTTATTTTATTTATTTATTTAATTTATTTATTTTACGTAAAAACAGTTAAAAACTGCGTATGACGTGCTATGGGGAAAAGTGAATTGTGTGCACATTTTCAAAATTCTGTGATCCCTACAATAAGTCATATACTACTCAAATTTTGAATTTTGAAAGGGAGAAAAAAACAAAAAAACTCCCATGTAATAAAATCTATTTTCAAGGATAAATAAGCAATAAATTTTGAATGTTGAAAGGGAGAAAAAAAATTAGCTGGTTGTACTTTCGCTATCGAAAATTAGGAAATAAAGTTTGTTGCACGAAACGTTCTTCATGTTTCTTGACATGATAAGACAACATGACAATATATTGTATACAATATTGTATACGTCATTACACAATATACGACATTGTATATAATATTGACATGACAACATGACAATACTCTTCGAAGTTTTCGCAAATTTAGTTTTAAAAATACGAAATGACAAAATTAAAATATCTGCTGTTCACTTTGTAATTCAATTGTTCACTTAGGGCCGGTTTCACCACCTTCGATTATGTGTTTAACTTCGTTTATCTTGGAGTTTAATTGCATTTAAAGTTCAGGCGAGTTTTACCACGTGATTTACTGGAATTTAAATTCACGGGGAGTTAAACGCCCGAGATCGGCCGTTTAAGCGCAGATAATCGGATTATCAGCTATCCATCGTCGTTTCGACACATTATGGTCTCGTTCATCTATCTATCTATATATTTAAAAAAATAAGGTATTTTGCCATGGCTTCGTTTAGAGCTTCTACTGAACCGATTGTAGTATTTTTTCCTTTAAATGAAAGAATGTGATCCCTAGATGTGTTATCAGATATTGTTTGTGTTGATTCACCAACATTTAGTGTGTAAATTAATTAATTAAATATTTCTTTAATAGTACGCTAAGACTATTGTCAATTGTTTTCTTCCAAAGGGTGGCTGTTTCAAAATCGATATATATGAGTCGATATTGTAATGATTTACACGATCCCCAATGGTATGCATTTGCATGATAAACGGTTCAAAACATTTACAGCAAAAACGCCATAGTAAAAAAAAAATAAAACCGAGTAAAGAAGAGAATCAAGCGAACCCGAGACTTGTGCGAGTTTGGACTATAAACATTAGATCCGGCCGTGATTTAGAAACATTTTGAAAGTTATCCCAGTGAAATCGCGTCAGGCAATAAAAAGTTATTGAAATTTTCATATTTTGCATGTTTGTATTAAGAAAAAATATTAATGGAGTCCATTGTTGGAGCGATGAAACGCATATAAAGAAGAGGTTTTTCGTATACTGCAAGAAAACGCGATAACATATCGAATTCAGACTTTCGGGAGGTAAAACAAGAAAATTAGCTGCATCAGATAAAATTTACCCCATTTAAATATCTTGACGGGAAGTATCGAAATTTTAATAACACAGGTAAATTAATTCAAGCAAGACGAAGCGATTAGCGAACGAATGCAGTGCGTTCCATTTCACAGTCAAAAACGGAAAACAGGGAAAATAAAAGGATTTTGACAAAAAGAAAACAAGAGGAGAACATCAAATTTTAGGAAATTGCCGGGAGAATTTTATCAAAACCAAAACGAGAATAATGTGTTTCGGAAAGCGTTAGAAATTAAATATTTCAAGAGAACCAAGGTGACGCGATCGTCAGTTATCGAGCGATCGGGAAAAGTGCTGAAGCAAGGATAACAATGCTAGGTTGAACAAGATTCGTCAGAATGTGTCTGGACTCGGTGAGAGTAGGATGTATGTTCGCGTAGGCGATTCTTAAAAAAAATTTTTTGTAAAGTGCGGAAGTTACGAGCATCATCCGATATAGTAACCGGAAATATTTTAAGTACGGTGTGTAACAGTCGTGGAAGGAGAATTTCGTAAAAAGAAAAGGGAAATTTTTGGAACTATTCCGAAATTCGGCAACGCCCGCTGGACTTGCGAGAGCGAGCGGCGGTACGAGAAGCTTTGCAACGGTGGGGAGCGCGACGTTGCATGAATAATAAGAGGCGCGAAATTTAATTCGGAACTCGGTGAAATTTAACAATTTGGAGGGTTTATAAAAAAATAAGACGGCAGCGTGAACTCCGACAGCATGAGTCAACTGTGGTGCGTGTGTGAGTGTCCCGGATATGATGGCGACAACGGAAGGCGCTGTTGGGCGTGAGTAATCACCTCCAGACACGCAGATTCATCGCGGAGGCAACAGTATACGTGAGCCAAAGCATTTTGACATTTGTTTGTTTAGTTGATGGAAGAAAGCTCTGTCGAAGACCAAGCCGTGTAATTGGTAGATTTTAAGACGGAAAATCTCGACAGAATGCATTCTGGGGTTTATGTATATGCGTGAATGGTATTTGTTTGTTTTTTTTGTTTGTAAATAGTTTGTGTGAACGAAAGAGTATTTATATATCTATGTATTGTTTATTGAGGGAGGAGAAGTGTTTATTTTGTTGTTGTTTTTGACGCTGGGTTGTATTGATGTGTGCCGTCAGAGGTACCATTGCCGTTGCGGCACTAAATAGTGGAAATTGAAAAGAACTTGATAACGAAGGCAATTGAATAAACTTCATGGCCATTTTGGGGGGGTCATGATTCGGAAAATCAATGTGTTTTTCACCATCATTTACGTAGTATTAGACTGATCCACGCGCGTGAGCGCAGTACCTTGCTCGCGTCTGTACAGACGCACCACAGACCACGCCCAGGTGAGTGAAAGGACCAGGTAAGCTAGCAGAGGGGCAATTGTGAGTAGAAAAAGGGGGAAAGTTATCATATGTGGCAACCCAACGCGAGGCTAATGTTTATTGGTTTGTTTGTAAGAAGGGGTAGAGCAGGGCAAATAGAATAGATAAAAGAAGTAAGGAGGAGAGAGAACCCATTACAAGTGGCGACCAACGTGGTGGGCTGTGGTTGAGCAGGTACTCAAGCAACGTGTGGATCAGTGGCGTTAACGCAGTAATCGTTATCAGTGTCAGTCGCTATGGAGACGAGAAGCGGTAAATTGGTCAGTGTACGAGACGCGTCGGACTCCGAAACTATTTCTGTTCGAGAGGGGGACGACGAATATCAACACTTAGACGAATTAGAGGTAGAAGGGGAGGGTAACATTGCAATTAATGTGCAGGGGGCAGGAATGAGCCAGACAGCAGCAGAGGTAGTTCCAGCGGAGGAACAGAGGACGCCGGAACCTACGATGGCAATGTTGTTTCAATTCATGCAAGGAATGAAAGCCGATAACATTCGAGTAGCTAGGGAGAATTTGCAAGAGATGCAGGCCAAGATAGAAGAACGTAGCGCTAGGATGGAAAGTAACGTTCAGAATAAATTTGAGGAGGTGGCCGAGCAGAACCGAGCAATAAATTCCACGGTAAGTAAGTTGCAGTGTGAATTGCATTCGACAGTTTCGAGTATTCGCGAAGAAGTTAACGCATTTAAAGCCGAATCAGCTGCGCGGTTGTCGCAATTAGAAGCGAACGCTAAAAATATAGAAGAGAAACTTGAAACGTGCTGCGTGGTGCAAGAAGTGGTTAACCAACAGATTGGTTCCGAAGTGGGGGAGGTAAGGTCGACAGTGG